>JACGDI010000889.1:248735-278306 GCA_014898725.1 Jacaranda copaia | reverse complement strand
CCGAGTGCCATCCACGAGCAATCGAAGGGTAAGCAACTTTTGCTAATTGCATCTAATGCAACTCTTGATATATTTTACCTCGCTTTTCACATAGACTCACATGACCATGTGCCATTTATGCTATTAAGTGTTAAGCCAAACCCACCAATCAAACTTTATCTCAAGATAGACTCACGATATCTCCCGTGATCGAGTGCTAATTCGTGAGGGTTCCTAAGTTAAAGGTGCATTACATGCTAAGTGTATGCTCATAGCTTTCTTCCTAAGTGCAACCTCCATAACCGAGTGCCATCACATAAAATAGGTAGCATCATCATGGCATACACTATTGCTGGAAAGCTTAGATTAATTAAAACTCTTATCCATTTTAACTTAATATTGAAAATACTTAGACGTTCTAAGTTGAGGTTTTTGCTTGGAAATATCTCATCATTTTATCTTCTTATTTAGGTTTTCTATATTCTAGTTATGCATCTCATACATCAATAGGATATAGAAAGTGTAAATAAGTAAATAGCCTAGCATGCTCCTAGAGTGGGATAATCAAGAGCCTAACCAAGTGATGCACTTAAAGCCACATATGCATCACTTCGGTTGATTTTAAGTGAGTTGAATTAAACTAAACTATTACATAAGTGTATCCCATACATTCATGAGTCTTCAATTAGCCTCCATGCCTCCATTAGACTCCTTGCTCTATTCAACATTTACATGAAATGAAAATCCTCACCCCTAGAAGTTCTACTCTCATAACATTTACAAGATAGAACAAGAGGCATGGAAGCCCCATTTAATACAACCCATTTCAACAACTTTGAAATAAATAAAATCAATTTAAAAGGCTCATGATCATCCCCATACATTCATCATTCATTCAACAATTAAATGAACAATAAATAAATCTAGAATTAAAAATTAATTCCATCAATTAAATGCTCATCTCATAAATAAATAATTGAACCAAGTATAACACTTATGCCTTTAATAGGATATCAGTTTTAACCAATTTTCAAAAGCATTCAAATATATCAACATAATTTTGAGGCATAGCACAACACTTGTGCAACTAATGAGTGTAGTGTAAAAACTTGTTAAGCATTAAAGGAGTTGAGAAAACAACTCAAAGCTCACCAAATACACCTAAAATCGGACTGCCTGGAGCCCTTGGCACACAGCATGTACTTGCTGCCTGGCCAGCGCCAAAGGGCAACCGGCAGCCCCAGTTTTCAGAGTCCAAGGTGTGCCAAGTCCATTCTCCACTCAATTTTTATGCGCCAACAATTTTAGCACCTGTTCTCAACACCATAACACACATTTAGATCAATTTCCAAATTTAAAATACCTTTTAAAATTGGAAATAAAAGTGCTCAAACATGCTTTCAAATATCGAAAAAAGTGAGAATCAAATTCTTCAAGTAATCTCCAACATAAATCCAATCAAATTGGATCCAAAATAAACCAAAACTCTTTGTCATAAGACAATATGCTATATCAACATATAACATCAATTAATGCCAAAACACATTTCAACATTAATCACTATGAATTAAAACATACTAACTACATGAATTAACACTTAAATCACATAATAGCATGCTTTTAATTCATCAATCAAGGAGCCACATACAAATCACACAAATTCCCAACTCCATCAATTGAATTGATAATATGGTGATACAAATCAATCCATCACATGAATCAATCAACCAAGCAAAATCAAAACTAAGCATGATTAAGGCTCCGATACCATTTGAAAGCAAGATAGGCACTAGGATCTATAATCAAAACTTTAGAACATGAAATACCTAGTGCCTACAAGTATTACAGAGATCTAATCATGCCTTGGATTCAGATTTAGATAAAGAATTACCTTGATAAGCAAATTTAGAATGAAACAAGTGAACTCTTCACCAATTCTAGATTCTGTCTGCTCGCAGCACAACATAACAATAGCGACGATCACCCTACCAAATCACCTCAAAAAATTCCAAAAACATTACTAAAGATAGCTAACACCTTGGTGAATCTTCATTCAAAAATTTAGATCAATTGGCCATTTGGATCATCCTAGAGAAATTTGCAAAGTCTGAACTCGCACAAAGAGCACTCTAGTAATAAAGCAAGCCACATAGGCCAAAAATTGGTAGAAGGAGGAAGAAAAGCTAAGCCTTCAACACATGAAATGCTAGATTGAACAAGTGGTTTATTTTGGAGAGAAAAATGAAGAATTTAATTTTTCACACCTTTTGCACACCACATTCTCTTTGGCCACCTCCCTTGTTATATCTATATATAGATGTAGATTTGTGTGATGCTAAGGTGGCATCACACATTCAATAAAGAGGAGAGGTGGCCAAGATGCCAAGGTGGCAAGGGAATCTAAATTTCATTTGAATTTCATTTGCATCTTAATTACATTTAGAATCACATTTCAAATTAATTAAGATGCCATCTCAAATCTCATTTGAGTCTTCCCTCCAAAAATGTCTTCCTCCTAATTAATCAAATTGAACTCTTTAATTTAATTAATTATTCTTTGACTTAACTCTTTAAGCTTAATTGTTAACTTAACTCTTTAAGTTAACTTGACCAATTGATGGTCATGTTGGTACCAAATAATTAACTTCTTAATTATTAGTCTAATTTAACTCCTTAAATTAGTCGATCAATTTAACACTTAAATCAATCAAGCCAAAATTGACCTTCAAACTTGGCACCAAAATTTGTTCCATTAGGATAGAGAGATTTCTTTTCTAACTCCATAGAAAATTCTCACAAATCCTCCCATGGTGTCCCTCCGGGTGATATCCGCCCATGGCATCCCATGGGTTAATAAATATAATGCCAAGAAATAAAAATTTATCCTTTAAAGTAATAAACATGAGTATAATCAAGTAAAGTCTAGAAAAGGTCTAGTACTGAAATCCAGTAGTGCTAATGGGGGTAGACTTAAGAATGGCCCCCTCTAGACATACCTGTCAACTAGTGTGGCTCTTTGCTCTACTCAACACGTAATTTAAAGTACTGGACAAATAAGATATTTAAAAAATTCTAGAATACAACAAAGTACAAGTTTGGAACAATTAGTGTAAATAATATATTGGCTGACAAGGCCATTTTAGGTCACAAAATGATTTTACAAGTAATACGGGGTTAGCCAGCAAGTTTGCAGGGTATAAGAGACAAAAAATGAAAGTTATAATAAGTGTTCTAAACACCAGAATAGAAATAGGCAATATCCCTCATAGTGATATGAGTTAATTAATAGATAACAAGCAAGATTCTAATTAATGTACAAATTTTCAACCAGTATGAACAGGAATAAAAACCCTAGCAGGGGTTTATCCACAAGAACCAATAGATATAATCAAGGCCAGAGTGGTAAGCCCTCATTATCAAAGTCTTAGAAGGCTGTCACAATTAATAGCTTACTAGTTTGCTGGACCTACATTCTCATCACCTAACCAAAAGAGTATAATTATAGTCATAATCTATATTTAACCTCAATAATCACCATTATACTTATCATTACCCTAAAATCACTAATTTCTCATTTGACATGATAATTTTAGGGCTTAAATGGTACTACTAGCCCAAAATGGCTAATGAGGACATTATTACTAAAATAATCCCGATTTTCATACCAAGTTTAATAACAGAATATAAACTAGTCCTCAATTACATAGTCTTTCTCATAATATCATCCTAAACCACAATAATAGCTTAATTTCCTCACAATTAGTCCCAACAAATGCCACTTAGGTGTTAAATTCATGAATTAAGGTTTAATTACTTAATGAACTTATCTAGTTCAAATTTGGCTATATAATACTCCATGCATGGAAAATATATGTACCTATCATATTTTATTCTTTCATTCTTAGGAAAATACAAAGTTGGTGGAAATAACGGTACAACATATGCATATATATAAGCATAATCCTTTTTCACATCTTTTACCCATAATTCGATCAATGACCCTTAAATTTACAAAGCCAAAAGTTCATCATCACCATCGCGATGAGGAGATGACACTGTCTCTCCACCGTCGCCATTGACAAAAAAAATCCAATCACTACTAAAATACTCCTTTCAATCTCCTAAACCCAATGCCCCTAACACTTTAAAGTTTTGCAGCCAAAACAACCTTCAATTCTCACTTTGAAACCCCAAACGCCATCATCCACCACCACTTCGATTCTCCTATTTTTACCACCGTCGGTGGTCAAACCTCAAAACCAACTTCACCAATCAATCCCTTTAGCTAAACCCATCACAAAACACTCTTGTTCCATCCCTAGAGGCCAATGAAAAAAGCAGCCTACCAAGCTCCACTGTGCTAGATTTCGGTCTTCATATTTTTCGATGATTCATCACAGTTTGTGTGTACAAGAGGTATGGTCATGAAGCTAAGGTCAAGAAGAATAAGGTGGTTAGAGCAATTTTTTGTTTTGAGTTGGTTTCTAGAAAATCACTGGAGAGAGAGAGAGAGAGAGAAGGAAAAATGGGGAGGAAAATGGAAAAGGGCTTATTTAAAGAGAATTTTATAATATTTTGAATTGACCCCAAGAGTTTACAAGTTCAATCAATTGAGTCCTTCTGATTAAATGGAATTACATCTTTAACCCGATTGACCCTAAAATGGCCATGCAACCACAAATTTTATAGAAATTTATTCGATTAAGTTTTCTTAAGTTACAAAATTACCCCAAACTTTTAAAAACAAATAAATAATTAAAATTTATAAGAACAAAATAATATTAAGAAGAATTTCTACCAATTAAATAATTTCTAGGGGAGTTATATGCAATCCGTTGATACACTGTAAATTTACTATACATATATTTTTATTTTTAATTTTGATATATATTTTTATCCGAGAAAAATATAAAATTTATTTAAATAAAGTTATTGATAATTTGAAAAAAAAAACCAATATACCACATCAAATAATTTTTTTCTTATTTCATAAATGTAATCAATTTATTTTTAATTGAAGTACACATTATTTAATTATATTAATACCTTAAGTAACTAATTGTCTCTCTAAAAATTTAAAATTTTAAATATATGTAATTGCAAAATTTATATTTGACAATTTCACAAGTAAAAAATACGACTTAGCAACCATAACTATTTTTTAGATATTATGTTTTTCTTAAAAATTTTTACAAATTGCCAGTTTCTTACAAGAAGGATAGCATGCCTATTTTTGTGCAACATCAATTTATTTTTTTGGAAAAATGTTTAAAAGTTTTGTGGAATATCAATTTTCTATTATCAATTATTTGAAATAAATTTTTTATAGGGTACATAAATATATTGTTGGTATGGTTAAAATTTTCAAACTCATGATAAATAAATATTTAAATGGTCAATGACATCAATCTTTGTATTTCTAAGTATCACATATATTTATTTAAACATTTTACTCAATTAGAATTTACAAAATAATATTTTGTATAGGCATTATATTTGAAAAGAATAATGTTAAATTAAGAAGTTTTCTTGAAAGAAAGAGCAGTATTAAATTATTTATGCAATTGTATTTATAAAAAAATTATGAGAAATTGATATGTTGAATATATTAAGTTGATTATTGAAATAATTCATTATTTTGTAATAATTTACATAATACATTTTATATCTTAAATTTATAAAATCAACTCCATAGGCAAAAGTATATAAATTATGTAACACCCCTAAATTTTTAATTAAGAAAGTAAGATTTTAAAATCAAATTTTAATTTAAAAAAATTGGGACCCAAATATAAAAAAGGACCTAATTGTAAGAAATTTGAAAGTTCATAGAGCCAATTAGTTATAAAATTGGTCAAATGGGCCAATCTAAGGCACTAATGAACTTAGGGACTTAATTGAGAGCTAAGGGAAAAGTTTGGGGCCACTCTGAAATTTTTAGAAACCCACCTATAAGTAGCAATTCTTGCTCCCCCCCTCCCCGAACATTGTCTTCCAATTTCTGCATGCAACCTTCTTCATCCTCCCCAGTGAGCTCCCTCTGGCAATGGTAGAAGCCTCTAATATAAACAAACCATTAGCTTTCTCGTGACGTGGTGAACGCAACCATACTACCCACACTCCAAATAGGCTAGAAATGTAGAAAAATTTCAACTCAAGGTGGAACAACAATGGAGGTGATAGGCAGGTGGTTCTTGCGAATTATAAATGTCATTAGGAAATGGAAACTAACAATAAGGAGAAGACGTTGGCAACTTCAAATTTCAATTTTGGCCACCAACACTTAATGAATTGAGAAGAATGAGTAGCGATGGTCGACAGCAGAGTTGTGAGGTTTTGAGCCAAATTGGGCAGCAATTTAGTGGTGAAACTCAAAGTTGATTTAGGGGTTTTGAAGTGCGTGATTTGGTGCGATCAAATTCTAGTTTTGGTAGCTTTTAGGAAATTTCTTTGAGGCAACGAGCTAAACACATGTATGCTAATCTCAAACCATGAATGGGCTCTGAATTTTATTTAATTTGGTTAAATCTCATTTGAATGATTAAATATTTCTTGAATCGATTTGATTAAATCATTGAGTTAGTTTCTATAACACCCATAAATTTAGCATTTTAGAAGGAAGATTTAAAAATAAAAATATTAATTTGAAAAAATAATTAGGGCTCAAAATATAAATAAAGAGGACTTAATTGTAAGAAACCTAAAAATTTTAAGGGCCAATTTGCAAATAAGTTAGGCCAAATAAGCCAATCTAAGGCACTAATGAACTTAGGGACTTAATTAAGAGCTAAGGAAAGAGTTTGGGGTCATTTTGAAATTTTTGGAAACCTATCTATAAATAGCAATTTCTCTTCTTCCCCCCCTAATTTTCTTCAAATTGTTTCATGTAGCCCCTCATCACCTTCTTAGGCAATTTCACTATAGGCCAGTGAACTCCGCAACCAACCTTACCATTACCTTTCTCGCCCTCTAGGAAACATGCTGGTGCCAAGAACCATCCACAGATGGTTAGCGAAACAACTAGAATTTGAAGTAAGAAGCTTGGCTAGGTAGCCAACAGTAGTTACAGCACTTTTGGCAGCTGAAATTTATGGCCAAAGGGTAAATTATGATGTGCTCAGCTAGAGGAGTGTATTGATCCCTTCAATTGAAAAAATAGATTACCAATAGAGGAGAATCGAGCTAGGTGGCGCACGGTGGGCATTAAGGAGACCAACTTCGTTTCTGGCCAATTGGGTGTTGATTTGATGATAGAGTGAAAATTGATAGAGAGGTTTCATTTAGCATGAGGAGGCACACAATTTGCCAACATTGTAACACAATTTTGGTGGTGGCGTATGGTGGCGCGGCGATAGTCTAGCAATGGCACTCTAACAACTAACCACTAGTTTTACCATGGTGACAATTTGAGCACATACAGGTTGCTATCACATAATAATTTGGCCTTGGATTTAGTCAATTGGGTAAAACTCTAGTTGATCAATTAAACTAATTCTTGAATTTAAATTGTTTAAGTTGCTAAGTTAATTTTGATGTGAAATATTCATTATTAGGCTGAAATATGCAATTGTAAGATGTACGATTGAACATAAAAATTTATCTATTTGCGATGTGTGGACTCAAATTGTTAACTAGGAGATAATTATCATTAATTAAGCAGATTGAAGATGTAAGTTGAGCTAATTGAACCATATTGTAAATAATACTATCAGAATAAGATTTGTAATGTCAAGCCAAAATGTTTATATATATATATATATATATAAGTTGTGTACGGTGATAGAAGAGCCTGAGCAATTAATGAAAACTTAATTATCACAAATTAAGATAATCAGTGTAAAAATAGACCTACCATTGTGTGATGTCGTAAGGATAAATTATTAATGGAATATGATAATTCCTTTCAATTTAGTTGAATTATTATACATGAGCTTGGACTATTAATATAAGAAATGGTGATTTTTGTCAAAATAATTTAGATAATTAGAATATTTGAGCTTGAATTACTGTATTCAAAATGGTGCAAGAAGTTAGATTAGGTATTAATGGTTTAATTATTGTTTAAAAAGGTATGGTGCAAACATTTTGACATTTAAATACGTTAAATTGGAATAGGTGTCGAAGAGCTAGGGTTTGTTGCATTTTTTATCACTTATGTTATCGGTTATGTTCTATCCTAGGAGTAATAAGGTTGGAGTTACCAATAGTCTGTTGCATTTTTTATCACTTATGTTATGTTATATCCTTGCTTTGAGTTGCAAATTATGATACATTTTCTTATGTCAGGTCTTGCCTATTTCATATCTCGTTTTACTAGATTTTCATTCTATTAATATACTATCTATTTGAGTTCTATCCTATTACCATGTTAATTTATAACTTTTGCAGTTTTGATTTTTCCTATTATTCCGCTTAATTGTTTATTCATTGAATTAGGACCCTTTGATTGGTTCCCCTTGATCTTATGTTTTTATGAATAGTTATCTCCCCCTCCTCACTAAGTCCTTCGGAGTTATGCCTCTTTCATGTTCTCGATTCCTTTCCCTAGTTAGGTTGTAACCGATAGCAACTGGAATGCTACACAATATCTCAGAACATATAGTTTTGTTATTAACTTACAAATGTATAGGATCTAAACTCAATTTTGTAATGAATTATGTTTGTAAGTTGAAGCCTAGGTCATGTCCTGTAGGTGATTATGCTTATATGGCCTGATACTGGTGATAGTTGTAAACTTAGACTTATTATGTCCCTTTTGGCATGTGTAAGAAAGCTTAACATTTCAATATATATTTGTATAGGTCATTAAAACCCTTGATGCTAGTAATTGTATGATGGTTTTTAGCCCTTATGAAATAACATATAGCAGTTTGTAATAGTATGTGGAATGAATTGTTTGAGGTTGATGTAGCTATTTAAGTCGAAACTTTGGCAATGCATACTTCTTTGGAGTTATTGTAAATAAGATTGGAGTAGTACCTCAGACCAAAGCAGGCACCTCCTAGGTGAGGTGCTAGAGTTTTGTAATGTAAATCTAAGTTAAACAGACCACATTATGGCATTTGATTGGAGTAATTAAATGTCATTTAAGTAAAGTGATATGTGGACCCGGATTTGTTAAAATAAACTTCACCATTGTAAATTAAACTAGTTGATGTAATTAAAAAACCCTAACATTTGTGTAACATTGCAAGGATTGATTATTAATGGAACATGGTAATTTCTTACAATTTAACTGGATTATTATGCATAGGTTTTGGCTGTTAACTTAAGAAATGATTAGTAACTTGGAATAAATAAATCCCCCATTAATACTGCAGCAACAATAGCAAGATTAGCATGTTAACCAAGCATTATTTTTGAAGCCAAATCTCTAAATATCATACCAGTTGGAAATATGATGATTTTGTTAAAGTAATTTAGATAATCAGAATATTTTAACCAAAATTATCATATCCAAAATGGAGCAAGAACATAGAATACGTAGGTATGTCTCATAATAAAAAACACATAACCTTTAAGGTATAAATGGTTCAATTATTGTTTAAAAGATAGGATACAAGCATTTGACATTAAGTATGTTCTTTTGAAATAGGTGAAGAGGAGCCAGGATCAACTGGGTAGTAGGACAAAAATAACACTTTCTGTGGGAGTTAAGGAGAGAGTTAAGCTTATCCTTCTTTTGGGAAGTGAATGAATTCAAATTGTGAATTCCCTGTGTCTATTTGTTGAATTTAACTGTATTATTCTATTCCATATCCCCTTTAGCCTTGCCAACTTTCCTTATATGTGATGATATTTTGGTCTTGCTGACCAATTTCATTTCATATTCTTGGTCAATTGTTCTGCATGATGTTTATATAGCCTTGCTAGCCAATGTTTTGTGGTTTATACCATAAGATTCAGTATGATGTATATGCTCATGATCAGTATTTTGAAATACATTTTACTTGTTGGTATTATGTTTGAGTCTCCTTGAGGACACTCTTGGTATGTTATCGCTTGTAAGGATGCCATGGGGTGGGTTGGGCCCAAGACTAAGTCTGAAAAGATAACTGGGCGATGTGAACCAACGGTGGTAGGTCTCTTGGCTGGTGCTCACTAAAGATCCTAACTTGTAGATAATTAGAGGTTGCTATTTGCGGGTGGCAGGATCTAGCATGTGGCCAGTGAGTGCTTGGGTAATGGAGTAATAAAATAAATAGGCTATGTTATATTTGTACTCCATTTTATTAGTTATGTTCTATTCTAGGAGTAATAAGGTTGGAGTTGCCAACAATTTGTCGAATTTTGTATCACCTATGTTATGTAAAATCTTGGCTTCGTGTTGTGAATTATGATATGTTTTGTTATGTCTAGTCTTGCCTATTTCATATCTTACTTCATCGAATTTCTATTTCATTAATACACTATCTATATGAGTTTTATTCTATTACCATGTCAATTTATAACTTCTACAGTTTTGGTTCTTTCTATTATTTTGCTTAATTATTTATCCCCTAAACTAGGGCCCTTTGATTTGTCCCCCTTGATCTTTTATTTTTGTGAATAGTTACATCCCCTCTCCGCTCACTAAGTCCTTTGAACTCATGCCTCTTTCGTGTTCCCGATTTCTTTTCCTAGCTAAGTTGTAACAAGTAGGAGCTAGAGTGCTATAGGTTGTATCAGAACACATGATGTGGTTATCAACTTTCAAATGCACTAGATCTAGACTTAATTTTGTGAAATGTTATATTGGTAAGTTGGAGCCTAAGACACCTTATGCAGATGATTAGGTTAGTATGGCTTTGATACTAGTGACAATCATCGACTTAACCTATTATGTACTTTTAGCATGTGTAAATAAACTTAGTATTTCAATAGAACCTACTCGAGTTTGTTAAGACTTTAGTACTAGTAATTGTATGATGATTTTGTATTCCTTGCGGGATTTTAAATAGTAAATTGTAATAGTAAGTTGTAATTAATTAGTTTGGATTGATGTAGCTATCTAAACTAAAACTTCGAAGGTGTGTATTTTGTCTAAATTATGGTAAATAAGATTGGAGTAGTATCTTAGCCTGAAATAGGCACCTCAAGAGTGAGACGCTATAAATTATTATATTGGTAAATAGTTGACATTTTAAATCTTCAAATGTCATAAAAATGGTTACTATGACGTATAATAGTAACAAGATCATACTAAACATTTTATATTTTAGCAAAATAGTTTCTTATCTTATTAGAATATAATTTATATATATTTAAAAAACATTAAGTAAAAATATTTTGCTTCATTTGATTTTAGTTTCGGTTAATGCACTTTTGAGATAGTTTTTCTTTTTTGTTGGAGAACACTATTTTGTCTATTTCTCTTGGTAATGACCTTTATGGATTAAGTCTTATGCATAATGGACTTTTCATGTGAGAATTATCACATGATTGTAGAGATGGCAAAATTACCCATCCACATAGGTGCTCGCAGGGAATTCCCCATGTAGGGTGGATTTGGGGAGAATTTTCTCCTCGTAGGGATGGCGACAGAGACAATTTAGTCCCCAAAATGCTAAATGAGGTAGGGGTGGGGATCACATTGCCCATCCCCATGGGTACTTGTTACTGATTTAAATAATTAAATTATTATTATTTCCTTGTATATATGTTAAATCCTAATTTTATTCATTTCATTTCATCCTTCGCATTTCATTCTCCCAGCATTTGTCGCGCCCCCACCCACCTCTTTGGAGGAATTGACAAATGATGTTTTTTTTAAAAAAATTATATTTATGTATTATTTATCTTTTAATATTTTATTGTAAAACATAACTAAATATCGTGTATTATGTACTTATATTTGACAATCTTTTAACTTTGGAAGTAATTTATATTATTGAAAATTTTTAGTATCTTTTTTTTATTTCTAAAGTTTTTTATGAATTTGATAAATTTTTAAATCAAACGCTTTGGTACCCATGGATACCCATCTCCCCAAGAGGAGGCGGGGATAGGTAACTGCCATGAGAATAGGGGCAGAGATGGGGGTATTTTCACCTCGTGGGGATAGGGTGCGGGGTGTGGGGGTTATCCCTGTCCCCATCCCACCCCATTAATACTGCTATATGATTGCATTTTTTTTGTTTCGTTTACTATAGATGTTATTTATGATTCTATTAATGGCATGCAAGATTGGGACGCATAGGATATAAGAGGATGATTAGGTTAGCTCAAGATAGCCTATTGGGGCCATTCGCTAAAATCAATCCCCTTGTGTGTGAACTATATTTCGCAAGAAAGGCTTACTAGAAGCTTTTGGAAATGTTAAGAGGGCTACCCATTCCCTAGATTTAGTCCACTCAAACATATATAGACCCATGAATGTAATGGCATGTCACATTGTATATTGTTTCCTCACTTTCATTGATGATTATTTACACTATGGGTCTGTATATCTCTATCTCATCAACCAGAAATGCTTGATTGTTATAAGTGATTCTTGATAGAGGTTGAGAATCAAAGGGATAAAAAATCTTAAGGTTTTGTGTACTAACAAACAGTGAGAATATTTTTCTAATTAGTTTAGACAAATATGTGAGGAAAAGGGTATAATAAGATAATGAATGATTTCACACACTCTACAAAAAAATGGGGTTGTAGAGAGGAGGAATCAAACACTTTAGATATGGCGCGAGAAAATCTTTGAATATTGTTTTAAAGGAGATGCAATTTTAACTGCTGCCTACATTTTAAATCGTGTGCTGTCCTATTAGTTCCTTCAACACCCTATGAACTTTAGCATGAGAGAAAACCTAATTTAGAAGGGTTGCGATCCTAAGGCTGACGTGGTTTGTTCCTAGTACTTCTCAAAAGCATGGGAAGCTTGGTTCTGAAGCACGAAAACATGTCTTTATGAGATATTGTGAACACTCAAAAAGATATATTACATATAATAAACATTCTGATGGATGAATTGGAAGAGATGTAGCACAAGGATCCAAGTAATAAAGCAAAAATAGCTAAATCAAAACATGACTACACTCCATCCAAGGATCAAATCATGTTGTTAAGATGGACTTAGATGAGGAAAAATACCTATATCACTAAATCCAAGGAAGATATTGATGACAATATTAAACTCTTCAAAACTATCTCAGTTTGGTACAACATAGAAATGGCAACATGTTTTAAAGGAAATCACCTCCAATTTGGCTAAAATTTAGATAGAACCTCCCCAAAACTTATAGGAAATCCAATAAAAATTTAGCAAAAACAAAAATTAACAAGTGCTCCAAATTCCCCACCAAACAATCTGCCCTGCAGTGGATCTCCAAAGAGCAAAGCTATCCATGTGTCTAGCCCTTAATGAAATGATCCACACACCAAAGGTAAGCTCGAATCTATCTCAAGTGAGCTGGAACACCTAAAGAAGAAAAGTTGATGAGGGTGGATTTTAGGAGGGAAGGCGAAGAAGAATATGTGAAACTTCAACACATGAGTGGATCCGACTTTTGGAGGGAAAAAGACAATCTAGGATGTTGATTGCTCATTAGCATGTGGCCAGCCACCTCTCTCCTATTTATAGGAGTCGAGATATGAAGCTAGTTGGCATCATACCTTCCATAAGTAGTGTGCGAACTAAGCAAGGCCACTTGCATATGAAATGTGAATTTCACTTGCATTTAAATTTCATTTGGAATCTTCATTTCATCTAGATGAAATGTCGTCCGAATAAATTATAAATGCACCTCAAATTATCTCTTTCATTTGAATTTTGCTCCAAAATTAATTCTTCACATTAATTAAATTAACTCTTTGATTTAATTAATTGGTCTTGACTTAACTCATTATGTTATCTAACTTAACTCCTTAAATTAGAAGGTGTTAATTTAACCCCTTAAGTTAACTTGACTAATTAATTATCATATGACACCAATTAAATTAACTCCTTAATTTAAGTAGTCTAATTTATCCCCTTAAATTATCTTGATCATTTAACAATCAAATCAATCAAGCCAAGATGACAAAAAATTAGCCAACTGTTTTTCTTCACAAAATTGATCAAAAGAAATTTTCTAACTCTTAAAAAATTCCATTCATCAAATAGAACTTACTATTGGCTTTTGTGTGTGACCCATTAGGTTCTACCATTCATTGGACATGGGTTCACAACTCTTGTGATATTAAGAATGTCAAAATATTCACATTAGTTTAAACTCCTTTAAACTAATGGCTTAATTCAATTAATCTCTATTAATTGAAGAGTCCCCTATCTCCATGGTCGATATTCCACCTCATGCCCAACTAATTGGTGAAACAAATATGCTCTTGGTGAACCATTCTAGCTCTACGTTTGCCATACAAATATGATTCTTTCATCTCTTATCTCTTTAAAGAGATCTAGGGCAAGATATTTGTTAATTCCCTAATAGCCTCAATAATTATGTTTCTATTTCCAATGTTCTATTTTGGTCTATGACCTCATCTTTGGAGAACTCCTTTTCCAAATTTTCAAACTTCCTTGTGCAAAAACTCCTTGGAATCAACCATTATAGAATACATAAAAGATATACTTACCCTTAACAGTGACGATAAGATGGATCCCATCCTGGATCTAACAAACCTCTATGTTTAAGTAGCTCACATCCAACCTCAACCCAGATGACCCACAAAGTGGTTAAGGTAGAGTTAAATAATGAGAATTTAAACATCAACTTACCATGGATCTTCAAGTCTAAAGACAAATTATATGCACTAGCGTAAGTTAGAGAACTTGTTACTACCGATTTGTTACTATAGCTATATAGTGAAATCTCTAGGCAGGCCTTCAATTAGCTCATTCTCTTATAAGAACCCACTAATATGCACTCATATCTAATATGGGTTAGTCATGAAATGGAACAATATCCAATCTCTTGGATTTATACATCATTAGGACATGTCTATCCGAATATTAGATGCTCTATCTTATAAGATTCTATGACTTGAAATATTTTAAGATCACGATCGTGTAAAATTTATTTCATGATCACTACCTACTATGTGACCCATGTTTTGTAATCTTGTATGATTTAAGGACTTCAACCTAATGCTAGTAAAGTAAAATAAGCATAAGATGAAGATAGCCATTGTATATTATTAAATCATGTCTTACAAGTGAAATAGTTTACATGCCAATCTAATTGACTGCGGGGCACTATTATAATAGGAATGACCTAGATTGAATCCTATGATGTGGATTTCCTCGAGGAAGATTTTCCAACTATAGGAAAAGGAAAAGGAGATCTTCAACTTTATGAGATCCTCAAGGTGACACATCTATCTCTGGCAATGGTGAGGGCCTGCAACCTTATCTAGTAATTAACATGGATGATAAGAGTGAACCCAGATTTAGTATGAGTGTTTCATTGGAAGAAAGACTCTCAAAATCCACAGTTGCAAAGAAATAGACATACAACAATATCTCATCAACATTATGAAATCAAAGGGGAATTATTCATGAGTACTTCTATGGATATTGATAAGCTAGGTACTTATAATGAAGTTATAACTTCTCCTAATACAAATGAGTTAATAATTGCTTTAGAAGAAAAGATGAGCTCAATGACTAAGAACCACATTTGGGAACTAGTTGACCTTCTAATTGGATGCAAGACTAATAGGAACAAGTAAGTTCTAAAGGTCAAGCGAAAGACAGATAGATCAATCGACAAGTGCAAAGCTTGACTTATGGAAAAAGGTTATATCCAAAAAGAAGGGATAGATTATGAAGAGACATTATCCCTAGCGGTGATGTTTACCTCTATCTACCTAATTCTAGCTATAGTTGCCCACTTAAATCTGGAATTATTTTAGCTGGATATTAAGAAAACATTTCTCAATAGAGAATTAGACAAGGAAATCGATATGGATCAACCTATAGGGGTTTAGGAAATAGATAAGAACACTAAGTCTGTTGCTTAAAATATTCCATCAATAAGCTAAAACAATCATCTAGACAATGGTTCCATAAATTTCATTGGGTTATCACATCGATAGGTTTCACAATGATTAGGGAATACTACTATGTGTATGTCAAGAGAAGTGGGAAGAGTTTTTTGATACTTTCACTGTATGTGGACGATACTTTATTGGCTAGAAATGACATGGAGTTGATTTTTGCCACTTAGAAGTAGTTTTCCTCTTCATTTGAAATGAAGGACATAAGGGAAGTTGAATACATACTTGGTATTAAGATATACCAAGTATGTTACTTTAGTGGATGTACTTGTACATTAGAAATACATTTCTAACTTTAGTTAGATGTACTTGGATGCTAAGATGAGATCATATTTGATTGATTATGAAGTACATCTAACTTCATAAATCTTGTTTGTAATCGAACGTGTGAAATTTTTGAAGGCATTTTAGAAATGACTGCTTAGTGTTGCATAGGTCAGGCAATTGAATAGTAACTAGACCAAAGTTTGTATGATGACAAGAGCGTGACACGCCCAAAATTGAGTGGGAGCTCCATCATAGCATGTATTTATACTACATGTGCTATACAACAACCTTTAAGGAGAGTGACTCAATAGGTCCCTACTTCATCACTGTGTGAGCCTTTATTATTTTTTCTACCCTTCGAGACTCTAAACTATGTCATGAAGTGTAAGCTTGATGACACTACTTTAGCATGCCTCCAATGGCCATGATTAATTTGGTCTCAGAATAACTAAGAAAGCTATCAAGATCAAGCGAATTAACATGAGGGGCCAAGGCAGAACTAAAGTTGGTAATGCACTCTTGTTCTATTGCTCATAGGCTGGCTAACTAAGTCAAAAGCATTTGACATAGTCATAAGTATAAATACATATTGGAAAGAGTCAAGCATGCTGTACTTGATATTAAGGGATCAAAGATGTTTGATCTAATGTGACGACATAGTTTGGGGTAGTTAGCGAGTTTTAAGTTGTAGTGTTATATTAGTTTGGTGGTAGCCTAATATAACTCTCCTCATTTGTTTTCTTCTTGCTTAGTCACACGCCTTATTCCTTGTATGAAAGAAAGGACATCAAAGATTATGAATTCAATATAGATTAGATCAAATATGTATAAGTTGAAGATGTTACAAATTAGCTCAACTTAGGACTCTTGACCCAATAGACAACCATATTTAAATAAAAATCTTACTTGTATTTAGAAAGAATTACAGTTCTTGTTGGATTGGAACTCTTTTCCTTGAAGAGATATGGATAGATAATACTCATCCAAATCTATGAGGATAGCTCTCCCTTGTGTGGGATATATATTATCTATATCTCTTTTGATACTCTTAGTTGAACTGGACTCCTAGAAGACTTTAAGTTTTAAACACTCAACTTGAGCATTCACTCTTAAAAGACTCTCTCAAATTCATAGTTCTTTTTCTAAATCTTTCTTAGGGTATCACTATATAGTATCAAGGGTTTAAAGTGTATAAGATCATGGAAGCTTTGGTAGTGGCCTTACAAGGTGAGAAGAAGAAATTAATAGAACGGTATGCGGGTTGGAGGATGCAGAGTTTGTACACATTCAAAGCTTGTAGATGAGCTTCAATCCTGTATGGTATTCATAAGTCTTTTGCTAATAAGAAGATAACACCGGACCACCCTATTTGATATTATAATTTATATGATTAATTGCAATTATATGGTTAAACTATGATTTACCAAAAGAAATGAATTTGAATCTATACAAGAGTAGAGGATGACTTAAGTCCTACAAAATTGGCTCTATCACCATTCTTATTTAATTTCTCACCGACTAGTCAATTAATTGAGTAGCAACGCTCTCACATTTGTATGTATAAGATTAGATGTTCAAATTCTAATGAGTTTTGTCTATGTGTGTGTGTGTAAATAAATAAATAAAAAACCTATGACGTTGAAGTTCAAGAAAAATGATAAGAAGAGAGATAGAGCTTCATGTAGATATATTGGTGCAATCAAATCTATCACATTGTATTTCAAAATATTTCAACTCAACACAAATTTTGAAATGTATCATCATCTAAAATTAGAAATCATGCCAAAACATTATTTTCAAAAACCATTTCTTTCACGCTACTAAAAGTGTTGGGGAGTTCTAGTATCAGTCATTCTTGTAGGTAACTAACCTTAGTCATAGTCTAAAATTATCACATATGTACTTTGTTAACTTTTCTACAACTAGTAACTTATTTATTGATGTTAAATGTAACTTATTGCTATTATTATAATTAAATGTCTTCGTTGGTGTGAAGATTTGATCCTGGGTTTGATGGTTGCAACTAAATGATAAAAAATGCTGAAGTTGGGATTTGACCTTAGGTTCCTTGGTTAATGAAGAAGTCAAGTATAGAATTTTTAAATATTAAAAACAAATATAATTTTAAAAAAATTAAAATTTTAAATTAGAAAGAGAATTGATTGAAATCAATTTTTATTTGGGTTAATTACATAAAACCCCTAAAGTTCAACTCATTTTGTAAACAAACCCCAAAAAATTACAATGACTTACTTATTTTATTTTGTCTAAAATTTTTGAAAATCATTAGCCTCCATTAACAAATTTGTTAACATCATCCAAAATATTATGTGAAAGTTCAAAAATATCCTCTAATAACCATTCACAATATTTTTGAGGCAAAAATGCTCTTGAACCTATTTGTAATATTTTTTATACTATTGTGTAATTTTAACATTATTTAAATTACTTATATATTTTAAATATATTTTATTTTTAATAAAATTATTTAGATATTGGATACAAGTTGAATTAAAAATGAAAATTAAAAGCATAAAAATATATAAATAATTTAATCAATTTGAATTGAACTTATTTATTAATGAACAAATAAAAGAGCTAAAAATAGAAAAATAAAATAAAAGTAAATCAATCTCTTGAAAGATATAATTTTACAATTTTATAATTATTTAATATATATGTAGTCATATATATGTGCTTAAATATGTATACATAATATAGATGTGAGTATATATATCCATATATATGTATATATTATTTTAAAAAATGAAGAGTTTTTGTGGCATTTAATTTTAATTTTTTAGTGAGGGTTATGATATATTTTTGTGGGTCTTCTTGTAAATAGATAAATTTTGGGGGGATTTTCATAAATAAATAACAATTTTTGTTTAAATTTTCATGAAAAATTAGGAGGAGAACCCAAAGTGTTAAAAAACTTACGAAATTTGTGCCAAAAGTGGTCAATGCCATAAGTTCGAGACTAATAGTGGACACATAGTTAAACTATGGGACCAAAAATATTTTTTTAATATATATATGTATTTATGTATATATATGTGTGTGTTTAAATATATATAATATAGTGTATATATTTATCCATATATATATAAATATATATATTAGGGTGAATTACGGCTGCCACACCTAGGTTTGACATAATTACAAAATGGTCCTCACTTTTTCAAAAATTACAAAAATCCCACTAAAATGAAAAATCTAGTTGTAATATAGATGAAATTTGTGAAATGACTGAAATATTCCTAACAAAAAGCAATTGAAAAAAATAAAAAATCCTGAAAATTAATTTGATGGTTAAAGTCCTAAATGCCCCTCTATGTATTGTGATATATTAAAGTTTTGAATTATGTTAGGTAGTTATATGTCTAAATTAATATATTTGTTTAATTAAATTTATTTAATAATATTAATGATAACTATATTTGTTAGTTGAGTTACATATTAAATATTATTTATTAAAATCATTAATATAATAAAATAGGTAATAAAATTTAGTTAAATTTATTAACTAATTAAAATCAAAATAAATAAAAAAATTAAGAACTATATTAATTAAGAATAAATAAAAAAATTAAATATATGCTATTTTAACTAAATTATTTATTAAGTAAAATATATAGATTTTTAAATTTAATTTATTATTTATTAAAACAATAATTATAGCCAAAATAATGATATGTAAAATACTTAAATCATTTATTTAAATTATAAATATAGCTAAAATAATTAATAAAATTTGGTGGGTGCATGTTGGAGGGTGCTTTTTAAAAAACAAGGCACTGAAGACCCACCTAGAGAATCCACTAGATAGCCATACTGGCAAGTTGGTAGTGACAAGTTCTCTAGCTTACACTAGTGCATATTATTAGTCCTTCGACCTAAGAATCCATAGTGACCTTGTGTCCTATCCTTATGCTTTAACTCTTCCATGGTCACTTAGTAAGCTCTTTGAGTTAAGATTGGGTATGAGCTACTTTGCATAAAGGTTTGTAAAATTCAAGGTGGGATTTGACTCCTCATCTTTGTGAAGGGTGAGTGCATCTTTTATGTATTCTAATCAATTCTAAGAAATTCTTGCACAAGATGATGTGACAATTTGAAGAAGGAATTTTTCAAAATGAGGTCACACAACGAAATCAAACATTGAGAATAGAGACATATTAGCGAGGCTATTAGAGGGTCGACAAATATCTTGCCCTATGCGTTTTTTATGAGATAGGAGATGGAAGTACCGTATTTGCATGGAACGTGTAGAGCTATAATGATTCTCCAAAAGCATTCATTTCAGCCAATTAGTTGGGCTCCATGGCTTAAGGTCGGACATCAACCATAGAGATTAGGTACTCTTCAATTAATATGATTAATTGAATCAAGTTGATTATTTTAAAAGTGTTTTAAACTAAACTAAATATAAGATATTCCAAAATCACAAAGAGTTATGTGCCCATATCCAATGAATGGTAGAATATATTGGCTCAAACACAAAATTCAATTAACTGCCTAATTGATGGAGGAATTTTTCTAAGTGTTAGAATATTCTCTCCTAATGAACCAATTTTGAGGTGATCTATTTGAAGATCAATTTTGGCTTGATTAATATAAGTGTTAAATTAATAAATTAATTTATAGAGTTAAATTAGATCAATAATTAAGGAGTTAATTATTTGGTGCCAAATGATTGTTCAAGATAACTTAAAGAGTTAGCAAAATTAAGCTTAAGAATTAAGCTGTTGACTTAAGAGTTAAGTCAAAAGTTAATTAATTAAATTAAATTATTTAATTTAATTATTGAGAAGAATAAATTTTTGGATGGAAAATTCAAATGAAGAGTTCATTTGAGTTGGCATTTTAATTAATTTGAAATAAGATTTCAAATTAGATTGAAATGCACATGAAATTCAAATAAGATTTGAATTTGCATTTGCCAACTTGGCATGCGAGTTGGCCACCCACCTTGAGGTAAGCGTGAAGCCAACTTGGTATCACACCATCCTTCCTCTATATATATAGAGGGGGTATTTATTCAGCACTTGCATTTTGGTGTGAATATTAGAATCTTTCACATTTCCCTCCAAAACTCTTTCCAAGCATTGCCTTATGTGTTGAAACTTTGCTTTCTATTCTTCTCCTACCTCAAAATCAGCCTCCACCATAGCTTTTCTCCTCTCTTTATCCAGATAAAAGTGAGGAGAAATTAAAAGTTCAATTGGTGTGTGGATCATTACAATAGAGGCAAAACATTTGGTTTGCTTGCCTTTGTAGAGCAGCATTTTGACAAATTGTTTCCAAACGATCTAGAATGTGTTTTGCTCTGAAATTTTTATAGTATCTTAATCAAGGTATTGAGAAGATACATAACTTTTTTCGTGATTTTTGGAGAAGTTTGGACGAGGCAAACGTTGCTCTTTTCTAACTATATCGATTTCTAGCAGATTGTGGATTGGTAAAAGGCTCACTATTTTCTCCTTAGAAATTTGCTCATCAAGGTAATCCTCTTGCCAAATCTAAATCCATGGCATGATTAGATCCTTGTTAGCTTGGGCAGTCTAGTTAATTTTAGCATTTGAAGCTTCAATTATTAGAGTTTAGTGCTACTCTTGCCTTTAGCAATGCCATGGTCAGATCTAGACGGGGTTGGGAGGTGGGGAGTGCATATATATATATATATATATATATTATATATCATATATATACTATATGTATATATATAAATATTTACATATTTTTTAGTATATGATTTTAGGGCATTTTTGTACTTTTGTGAAGGGTTTGAGGACATTTTTATACTCTCCATAATGAACTTGTTACCCAAATTATCCAAAAGGCACTTATGGAATTTCACGTGTTATTTTTAAAGAAAATTTGAAAAAATTCCAACGGCTGGATGGAATTGTTGGACGGTGATAAACCTCAAGGGGGTTTTATAAGTTTTGTAAAAGCAAGGACATTTTCGTATTTACCCCAAACTTTAGGGGTGGTAGCCATAATTCACCCTATATATTATTTTAAAATATATTTTAAAAGACTTTTTGTGGTTTTAATTTTTTAATGAATATATTTTGTGATTCTTTTCATAAATAGATAGAATTTTGGGGGAATTTTCATATATAGATAATAGTTTTTGACCAAATTTTAACCAAAAATTAGGACGAGGACTAAAAATGTTAAAAAAGTTATGAATTTTTGGATTAAAAATATTCAATTCCATTAGCTTGGGACTAACAGTTTATACATAGTTAAATAATGGGACTAACAAGGCAATTGTTTCCTACATTTATACATTGAATTAAACATACACTACAAACAGATCATACATAAAGGATGTATAGGTAGTAGGTTTATAAAATCTATTTAGCAAGTGATAGGTTACAATAAATGAACAATGAGATTTGTTGAAGTATATCACATGGACTAGATTTGTAGTGACTAAAGTTAGCCACTCACAATTCATGACTAATGCTAGACTTTCCCAAAAGAGTTGATTTTGCATAACCTAGTCAAAGCCCTACATATAAAATTTAAATTTCTTTTTATGAATTAATATGCTCCTTGTTGATATGGGATAATCTAGTAGGTCCAACAAGCCCAACATCAATGAGACATCTTAGGAAGCCCAACGAAAAATCCATTTGGTCGACTGGTATCAACCCACTTGGTACGGTCTGTGGTCAACCCGTATAGACCTTAGGACCACTCCAGAAGTTTGAATATTCAAGTTTGGTCGACATGTATCAACCTCAAGACCCATTCCGGCATTGACTCAGATCCCTGCCATGTTTATTTGTCTGACAGGCTGCATGCCCCCACATTAATGACACGTGACAGCTGGTACAACCGCTACCACCAATTCTGACAACTCTGATAACCCTGCCAACAACTTTGGCAGAGACGTGCCTCCACTGTCATTATTTATCTAGAAAAATAGGAGATTTTGCCACCTGGCACAATACCAGGATCTGGACATGAAATGACCCCCAACCCCTCAGCAAAGACAAAGGCCAGTACATCTAATAAGGGTACTTGAGTCAAATCATGCTTACAAAAAGTTATAAATACTCCAGGCCCAACCACGCTCAAGGTAATGCCCCATACACTACAAGCTTTACATTTTCTATATTCTGTTCGATCTCTCCATCTCTATCAAAACTAACTTGAGTGTCGGAGTGCCTTAGCTAGGGGCACCTCGGCTAGTTTAATGTGTGTTGTGGTTGCAAATCTCAAGCCCAAAGCTATACACAACCCTGAGTACACTACCTCTTTGGTTGAATTACCAATAACACAACTCTTATTTTCTTTATATGCAGCTTTCAACACCATCATTTGGTGCCGTTTGTTGGAAACTTTGAGATTGCAACGAGAAAATGGTAAACTCAAGAAGAGTAGCATCCAAAAAAGAAGAGAACTAAAGGTCCACTTCTCCACCTCTCCCAAACTCCCAACAAGATACAAATGCTTCGGGTACTAGTACCCCCTAGGAGCAGGTAGTGACGTTCACCATGCTCTAGTTGATGCAACTTATAAGTGAGCAAATTTTTGCACAGATATCAGCTCAATTATCTGTCACTCTGAATAGGCACACTATAGTGCCTGCTCCCACCGCCAGTGCAACTTTGCAACTGCCCCCACTAAAAAATAAGCTCCCAAAGAATAGTCGATCCCGTCGAGAGGCCAGACAGCCACCCACCAGGCACGAAGTTAGTCTTAGACGCTCGTAGGTAGATTAGAGGCATCCAGAAGCACGGGAGGAGGTGGCGAACTCAGTGGATCACGCTAGACCTAATCGATCCATACAGCGTGATAAGGTCGAATGCACAAGCATGACTATTGCAAAGAAAGAGAAGAATCTATAGATTTGATGCATCAGCCCAGTTGAGCCTCACAGGACAATAGGGCTGAGCATCTCAAATCAAGTCTTGATTGGAATGCCACCCAGGCAGATCGGGATGAGTGGGAGAAAGTACCCCATCAAGTTCAGCAGTTAAATAGACGTCTCGATGAGATCTTGAGAAGAAATATCGACAGGGCACCAAACTTGGATGCTCCTCAAAGGCCTCATTGGAAGAGAGGGTCCCCATTTGTTCAAGAAATCATCGATGAACGCATCACTATAGAGGTCAAAGTCCCTATCGGTCTCCTGAGGTATGATGGCTCCACTGACCCCAATGAGCATCTCATGCAATTTGAGCACATGATGCAATTGCATGATCATAATAAATTCATCCATGCCAAGATGCTGGTGACCACCTTCCAAGACATCACACTAAACCAGTTTGTGAAGTTGGAATCATCAACAATCTATTCCTACGACCAGCTGTGCGATAAATTCTTGCACTAGTTTGCCAGCAAAAGGAAGGCCAAGCTCCCCCATACCCACCTCCATACCGTTAAGTAGAGTGAGGAGGAATCCCTCCAAGACGTTTTTACTAGATTTAATACAAAGGTCCTGAAAATTGATAACCCCAAGATTGAGTTCTTGATCGATGTGTTGTTCTTGGAGCTCAGGCATAAAGAATGCACCAATACTCTGGTATGAGAATAGCCCAGGTCAATGGAGGAGCTGCTCGGCCTGACAGAAAGATACATGACCCAGGAAAAAATGAACAAGCTCAAGTTTGGATCTTCCGAGGTTGAGAAGAAAAAGAAGGAGAGAGACAACCAGAAACACAAAGAGCGAGGTCAGTCTCTGATCAAACGCTTCCATAACTATACACCATTGAACATTTCGAGGAAGGAGGTCCTATAAGCTATCCAGCATGATAACCTCCTCAAAAAGTTCAAAATATTGACAGAGACAGAAGCCATGAAGAAATCAAAGAAATACTACCACTTCCACAAACAAAAGGGGCATGACATTGATGAGTGCTTCAATCTCCAAGATGAGATTGAGAGGTTGATTATGCAGGGTCATCTCAAAAAATATATAGTTGTGGAAGCCCAGACAGACAGGGGAAAAACTAATCGGACTCCCTATAGAGAAAGGTCAGTTAGCCCTAAGAGAGAAAATAAAGGAAAGAAGCCCACCTAGGAAGATCGCCCACCCTTCAGATGGGTGATTGACATGATCGCAGGAGGCCCCACTCAGGGGGACTCTAAGTTCGCTCGGAGGCAAACACAAAGGAGGCTTGAACTAATAGAGCTTCACCTGTGGAGATAACTTTCCATCTCTTTACGAGTGCAAAGACCATTTCATTTATTGATGCCGACCTAGCCCATCTTGAGGGAAAAAATACTAATCACAAGATAGATTGCCCGATGGTTGTTTCCATAGAGATTGCAAACTTTAAGGCGCGCAAGGTTCTCATCGGCAACGGCAGTGCAGCGAATGTCATCTTCTTGTCTACACTGAAAAGGATAAACTTGGGCAAATTGAAATTCCAGCTTGTGCACACGCCGTTGGTTGGATTTGGGGGGTCAAAGATCATATCGGAGGGGTCAATCGACTTGTCCACATCTTTTGGGGAGGCTCCTCGAAGGAGAACATTAAAGCTAAATTACCTTATGGTCGACGCCCCATTCACCTATACTGTCATTATTGGCCGACCCACCCTCAATGACTTTTGTGCCATCATGTCTACTTATCATTAGAAAGTTAAGTTTCAAACCCTAGCTAGCACAAGTGAGCTCTTATGCAATCTAAAGGAGACATGGGGATGTTACAACGTCTCTATCGAGCCAACTGAGTAGAAGACTTAATCGCAGTTGAAGACTTCGAGGGACACCTCTGTAGCGAAATCCGAAGAGTCCTAGATCAGCAAAAAGAGAAAATTAGAGGACACCAAAGTAGAGCCTGTCGGGGAATTCAAGCCTATTGAGCTCGAAAAGGGTAACCCCAAAAAGACAACCCGTATTGGGACAAACTTAGGGCCCCACTTGAAATGTCTCATGGTCAATTTCTTGAATAGAAATGTCGACGTCTTTGTGTGGAAGGCAACCGACCTACAGAGGATCGACCCTAATGTCATTGTGCACTGCCTCAACACTAACCCCACATACAAGCTGGTCAGATAGAAAACAAGGACGTTCAACACTAAAAGGATGCAAATCATCGAGGAGGAGGTTAGAAAACTCTTAGATAAAGGGTATATTATAGAGATTCAGTATCCCTCTTGGCTTTATAATGTTGTTTTAGCACCAAAACCTGAGGGACAGTGGTGGATGTGTAATGATTTTACTGATTTGAGTAAAGCATACCCTAAAGATCCTTACCCCTTGCCTCAGATAGATTTACTAGTTGAATCGACTGCTGGATGTGAATTGTTGAGTATGATGGATGTATTCCAAGGTTATCATCAAATATTCATGGCACCTGAGGATAGGGATAAAACATCTTTTGTTATTTCTAATGGTGTCTATTACTTTCTTGTCATGCCGTTTAGTTTGAAAAATGCCAAGGCAACTTATCAGCGATTAGTAAACTTCATGTTCAAAGATGAGATTGGAAAATTGATGAAAGTCTGCGTTGATGACATGATAGTCAGAATAGAAAAAGCCCAAGACCACTTACTCGACCTTAGTTATACCTTTGAAATATTATGGGCATTTAGATTGAAGTTAAACCCAAATAAATGCACTTTTGGGGTCTGAAGAGGAAAATGCTTAGGCTATATGGTCAGCTAAAGAGATATTGAGGCTAATCCACAAAAAATTCAAGCAGTCTTAGATGTCACCCCTTTGAGAATGGTTTAGGAAGTCCAGAGGCTGGTCGAGAGAATCTTGGCTTTGGGAAGGTTTATTGCGAGGTTGGCCCATAAAAGCCTCCCTTTTTTCAAAATTCATAGAAATGCCAAAAAGACGAGTTTTCAATGGATGAAACAATGTGACCAGGTGCTGATCGAATTGAAACAGTATTTGACCTCACCGTCGATGTTGGCAAAATCTAAGCTAGGAGAAGTACTTTAAATATACTTAGCAGTCTCGAAAGTATCAATCAGTTCAGTACTGGTATTAACTTGGGATGGCAACCATCGACCAGTCTACTATTGCAATAAGTTACTGCAAGGGCCAGAACATAATTATTTGGAGATTAAAAAGTTTGTATTGGCCTTAGTGACTACTGCTCGGAAGCTGAGACCATACTTCCAGTCTCACTCTATCATAATGCTAACAAACCAACCATTGAAGCAAGTGTTGGTGAAGCCCGATACATCTGGCAGATTAACCAAGTGGGTGATTGAGCTCGTAGAGTTCAATATCAGATTTCAACCTTGAATGGCTATCAAAGCTCAGGTACTTGCCGACTTTATTACAGAGTGAATCAATTTACCCAATAAAAGTATCACGGCCCCTCTTGTTTCAACTCTGTAGGTCGACGGGTCATCGACCACATCTGGGGAAAGAATTGGGGTTGCTCTTTGCTCCCCAAATGCAAAGGAGTATGACTTTGCAATTAAAATAGATTATACAGTCACAAACAACGAGGGTAAGTATGAGGCCCTAACTGGCAGAAATGAGAATAGCGCTTGAGAGTAGGGTCGCACACTTGGTCGCATTTACAGACTCCCAGTTAGTGGCAGAGTAAGTTGGAGGAAATTTTGAAGCCAAAGAACAGTCGATGGCCCGGTACCTGATCAAGGTGAAAAGGTTGCAACAATCATTTAAAAGATTTACTCTCAGTTGGGTCCCTCGATCTGAGAATGAATAAGTAGATTCCCTTTCCAAGTTTGCCATCTCAATCAAAGGAACAAGAGACAAGAAGATCATATTTTTGGTCTTGGATAGGCCGTCGATTGCACTATCAGATGAAAATCTTATAACAGCTATCGATAAGACGTATATTTCTTGGTAGACTCCAATAAAACTATATCTCAACCAAGGTATTATCCCTGATGACAAGAATGAGGCTAAGCGCCTTTGAGGTCAGGCCTCCAAATTTTCCCTCAACGAGCATAGTCAATTGTACAAAAGATCCTTCGCAGGTTAAAATGCTTGGATCAGGATCAGGCGTTGGAAGTGTTGCAGGATGTTCATGCGGACATATGTGGCAACCATTCTGAAGGAAGGTCTCTTGTCATAAAACAATCAGGTATGGATACTTCTGGCCAACATTATTGAAAGATTCAATGGATTTCGCACGCAAGTGTGCATCATGCCAAGTCCATTCTAATCTACCGCACCAATGGTTAATGTTTTGATTTCCTGGCCGTTCAATCAGTGGGGAATCGACATAGTGGGTTCTTTGCTAAGATCAATAGGGCAGTGCAAGTTTCTAATCTTAGCAGTCAAATATTTCATCAAGTGGGTTGAAGCTGAAGCTGTCCCTAAGATAACCGACATGGCCATAAAAAGTTTTATATAGAAGAATATGATTTGCCATTTTGGGCTGCATAAGGTACTTATTTCAGATAACGGCACTCAATTTTAGAGTAAGAGTACATAAGGTTGGTGCTAAGCTTTGGAGATCGCACAACATTTCACATTGGTGGGCAATCCTCAATCGAATGGGCAAACCAAGGTGACCAACCAAACTGTCCTCAACCAATTAAAGGCCAAAATTCAGGACATCGAGGGGAACTGGGCAAATGACCTGCCTGGCGTGCTGTGGGCTTACATGACAACTCCTCGAACAGCCACCGGTCACACCTCTTATAGCCTAGTGTATGGGTCGGAAGTAGTTGTACCTTCAGAATTGATCCAACATATTACTCGTGTCATCTACTACCACCCACTAAGAAACACGTCAGAGAAAAAATTGGATCTTGAAACTATCGATGAGCGTCAACAGGAGGCCTACAATACTATGCAACACTACAAATCAAAAATGACCCAGATCTATAATAAGAGGATCAGAGAGCGTCGTTTCAACATTGGAGATCTTGTCCTCAAGAAGGTAGAGGTCTCCAAGAATGTGAGCAAGCTCAAACTAAAATGGGAAGGGCCATATTCCATTATCAAAGTAGCAAAACATAATGCCTACAGGCTAGCCAACATGCAAGGAGAGGAACTCCCTCACCCATAGAACGCCATCAATCTCAGAAAATTTTTTATTTAAATTTGTATGGCGCTTATCCTTGTGGCCTATTGGCTTAAATAAAATTGCAATTTCATTTACTTAATTTTTATCTTTAATAATTCTAGTCGACCCCATAGTCAATAACCAAATAGCCCCTAGCTACCACCTAAACGACTTTCAACTATCCAAATTCCCAGTCGACTTCATAGTCGATGACCAAGCAACCCTTTGCTACCACTAAATGGCTTCCAGCCATCCAAGTTCCTAGTCAACCCTGTAGTTGATGACCAAGCAGCTCCTTGCTGCCACCTAAATGGCTCCCAACTGTACAAGTTTCTAGTCGACCCTATAGTTGACAAACAAGTAACTCCTTTCTGCCACCTAAA
>JACGDI010000889.1:180126-247219 GCA_014898725.1 Jacaranda copaia | reverse complement strand
AGGTGGAATATGTTGGAGGAATTAGCAAAAGTGGCGGGCTAGTCGAAGAGGTACATCAACACAGCAAAACTATACAATGTGGCAAAATAGTTAGGGAGGAGTTAGGTGATGCAGAAACCTTAGACTACACTTCAACCCCTCCTCAAACACAGTTATAAATCCCTAGGGAGGTTGATGTATTCTACCCTAGGTCCCCAATGCTACCAGCTCATACTCGTTGGGGATATAATATGCTGGTCTAATTTATACTAGGTCTGCAGCCATTATTTTTGAGGTTATTTCTGTGCAATGGTCAGGGGTAAATAATCGACCCCAACTTGTAGGTATATCAACAAGGCCAGCCTCACCCTCCGATGCTACCCTAACATCACTGGAACTACTGCTACTTAAGCTAGAGCTTTCACTTGCAGAAGAACTGGACTCAAATGTGTTCTCGACCCCAGTCTTCCCCCTCTCCCACGGGCCATATTTTCAAACCTAGTGTTATTAGAATCTAAACTAGTAGACATGGTTCTACAATGGAAAGGTAGAAAAGCATAAGAATAATAAAGACACTTACAGTGAAAATTTCACAAATGTAAAGCACGGAGCTTGAAGGGCTTCAAAGATGGCAATTTGACCAGAGGTTATGCTAGCAAAAGTGTAAATGAAGCCACTTATCCCCCTATTTATAGGCAGTCGCACATGGGAATCCGTGTAACTACTATGATGATAGCCTGCCCTAGTACGCTTCGTATTTTGTGCACTGATAGCCGCATTAAATGCAAAGATACTGCCTCAAACCCTAGTCGGTAGTTCAAAAATCTAGGTTGAAAGTTTAAAAACCTGACTCAAGAATTCAAAAATCCTGGTCAAGCATAGTACCCATTATGGTTGAATGTGAACTCCCTGCTCCTTCTCGTCGGCAAGCTCGATCAGGACCGTGAGTTAGGGGGACTCATGATATAGGATAACCCAATAGGCCCAACATCAAATGAAACAGCCTAAGAGGCCCAACAAAAAATTTGTTTGGTCAATCGGTATCGACCTCACTTGATACGATCTGCGGTCTACCCGTATCGACCTTAGGACCACTCTAGAAGTTCAAATATTTGAGTTTGGTCGATGTGTATTGACCTCAAAACCCACTCCGGCATTGACTCGGATCCCTGTCGTGTTTATTAGTCTGACAGGTTGCATGCCCTCGCATTAATGACACGTGACGACCGGTACAACTGCTGCCACCAACTCTGACAACTCTAACAACCCTGCCAACAACTTTAGTAGAGACGCGCCTCCACTCGCATTGTTTATCTTGGAAAACAGGAGATTTAGCCACCTGGCACAATACTAGGATCTGGACATGGAATGACCCCCAACCCCCTGGCAAAGACAAAGGCCAGTACAACTAATAAGGGTACTTGAGTCAAATCACGCCTACAGAAAGCTATAAATACTCCAAACCCAACCACGCTCAAGGTAATGCCTCATACACTACAAGCTTTACATTCTCTATATTTTGTTCGATCTCTCCATCTCGACCAAAACTAACTTGAGCGTCAAGTACCTTAGTCAGGGGCACCTTAACTAGTTTAACGTGTGTTGTGGTTGCAAATCTCAAGCCCAAAGCTATACACAACCCTGAGTACTCGACCTCCCTAGTCGAATTACTAATAACACAACTCTCATTTTCTCTATACACAGCTTTCAGCACCATCACTTGTGGTCCTCTTTTTCAATGCAAACAAAAGGGATTTTTTGTTATATTTTGTAACGCTTTGGTTTGTATATTTTGGGAAATGAATTTTTTAAGAGTGAGATTGAAGAATATAATATATATTTTAATTTGTTTATGCTTTGGAGAAAATGTAGAAATATTTTGGAGAGTATTTATATATACGATTATATTTTGGTGTATGTTTCCTACTATTGATCTAAAATCAATTATTTTTTATTTTATAAATGAAGAGAATTTGAACAAATGTTATTTTTTGTATATATGTACGCATTGATATATATATTAAATATATGTATGTACATGTAAGGGAAAAAAGGGAGAGAGAGTTTTTGGGGAAAAAACTAACTAAAGAGTATTTTGGGTAGTGATATTTTGTCCATTTCCCTGCTTATATTTATTTTGACGAATAATTTCATTTCCCTAAAACATATACCTACATTGAGTTATGAATGGTTGCCCACCACCGGACTGTTGGAAGCCAACCAAGCTCGCAGCAAACCATTTGAATTTCAATAGGTGAAGAGAGATTTATGCAATGAATGTTGGTAGAGAACTAAATATCAAGAAGAATAGGATACAAGAAGAGGAGATTGAGAAGACAAGAAATTAAGAAATAGGAGAAAGCAGAGCAAAGCAGAGGAAGAAGAATTTCCAAAAAAGAATTTATCGTTCGACTTGTTCTAATGGCCCTGTTTGTTTTCATTTTCACACAAAAATACATAATGAAAAATTAATTAGAAAAAGTATTTTTGAAAATAAGTTGTATTTAGATATGTTATTTAAAATGAGTTGTATTTGGGTCTGAAAATGATATATATTTTGATGTGTTGGGTTTTTTTTAATTAAAAGTTGTATAGTTTTTGAATTTAATTGATGATGTGATGTGTAATTATTCAAAAAAATAATATTATAATTTGAATTAATAATATTTTTGTGGTGAATGTTGTTTGAGAAGTATTGAGAATGTAAAAAGTCTATATAACTAATAATTAGGATTGAAAAATGTATGAAAATAGAGAGAGAATGTAAAAAGTAATGATTAGAGAATATAAAATGTATGAGAAAACGATATAAATAGTAATAATTTTTTTTTTCATTTTCAGGAGAAAATAAAAATGACTTGTGAAAATGAAAACAAACGGGCCAATGGGATACAAGTTCTGAGTATTTAAAGGACCAATTTAATAAGAATAACAAAGCTTTGGCTCAACAACTTGATAAGTATTCCTAACAAATTTCTATGCGTAACAAATTAATAATATGCTAAGTCAGTAAATTATAGTTGATTATAAAATCTAATTTCAACAAAACGACAGTTATTGATAGCTCGAAAAAATTCTAAAATTGCTACCGGTCTCGCCCACTTCCTTTCGAATGGTCAATGTCCAGTTTTATCCGTCTTATGCTTCATAACATATTGCTTAAATTTTTATCATTTAAAAGGGCAAACTTTCACTGAAACAATGTAAGCTTCGTATTTTAATGCTAATAAAGTCAAAATGTTTTTTATTAATTGATTCAGTGATACGGTATCTATAAAATTAAATTCAAATAGCTTCAAATATATGTATATAGATAAAAATAATAATAAAATTAAGATATATCAAAATTTCACCATTTCAATTCTTATTTATTGTGAATGTCAAATCAAAATAGCAACAAAAATGGCCAGTATGTTGATACTAATTGTTGACGAAATTTTTATTGGAATAAATTATTATTTGATAGTCCAAACATATTGGCTATTCAATTTGATCCCAAATTAAAGTCAATAATGAATTTAGGTTTTATAGGATGGACCAATTCAAGATGAATTATAGAATTATTATTTATTTTGAATTACCTAATTGGCTAAAATAGATTCAAATGTAACTCATCTATATTATTATATATAGCATAACATTGTGGGACCCGTAATTGTGCAATTTTAATTTTAATTATGCAATTTTGGCCATATGTCTAATTTTTAGAAATTTGAGTTTTTTAATTCAATTGAAATTTTTTCATTAGTTGTTTATTTACTTTTATGTTTCATTTTAATACGATCAACTTATCTATTATAATTAAATATTTTACTATGTTTATCCAAAATTGCAGTATAAATTTCTATAATCATATTTTTATCTCATTAAATAAGTTTATAATTTAAAAATTATTTTATAAGCATTATTAAGTACTCTTACAGCAAATACTATCTTATAAATTTAATTTATCACAAGATCAATAGTTAAATATTTCATTTATTTTATATAAATTTTGTTATTCTATAATTATTTTTCTTTACATTTTGTAACACCCCATATTTCATAAACACAAAAAATTCCTAAAATTTTGAATTTCATAAATTAGATTAAAAAATTAATTAAATTAAAAGGGTAATGGGGTCAATACATGGATAAGAGATGTTGAGGGGCGTCAAACATAAATAGGAAATGATTTAATTATGAGGAATTTATAAGTTTTGGGGGGTCAATTTACAATTATTTTTTGTCCATTGGGTCAATGCATGTTAGGCACTAATAAGTCTAGGGGATTGATTGCAAACTAAAATGAGGTTTTGGAAGCTAATCCTAGGCACTAAAAAGGTTGAGGAACCAAATTGGAGGCTAAGAGGAAGTTTTGGGGAGTAATATGCAATTTAGGAAAGTTGAAAAAATAAATAACATGAGGCCTTCATTTTTATCCAACTCTCACATGCATTCCCGTCATTTCCTCCACCAACCACCCCTTTGCCATGATCAAAAAACTAAAAACCAAGCCACTGCTATCTTCCTCTCACTCAAGCAATCACATTGATACTAAATTCACTAAGAAACAACCAGCAAATTGCTAGGATCAAGCTCTGAATGGAGCTTTATGGCAGCAATTGCAAGTTGTAAGGTTCTAGTGATTGAAGCTTGAAGTGGCGTACTGGGTTTTGATGGCCTCAGCTTGGGAGCATGCAGGTGCCTTTAATTTTAGAATCAAACCACCAGAGCGAGCAGAATTAAGAAATTCTAGATACATTGATTAGTGGTGGCGAAGTCCGATTCTAGCTAAGCTTGGAAATTGTATTCTGAGCACACATGGGCTGATTTCGAGCAGTGATTTGGTTTCGAACTGAACTTAAATTGCTAAAATTATGTGTAAATAGTTATTGTTTCCTAACTTAATTCGATCAAAATGTTTAGATTGATTTTTTTATGTAAACTCAAGTTAATTGAGCAAAATTTTTACTTAAGGACTGAAATAGTTGATTAGGATTTTAAATGTAAGTGAAGTACAAGCCCAAATTGCTATTAAGTTGAAAATGTGAAATGATGATATAACTTGAATCTTATGAAGACGTATGTTAAATTCATGGTTGTGAGCTTAATTTATAACTTATGGAATGAGAATATTGGTTTAAGTGCTACTATTGGAACTGGAATACTTGTTGTGGCACCCCCATTCAAGTATCTCGTTAAGCAGAGGAGCCACCAATTCAAGTTTGAAATCTAAATCAAATGATAACTACGAAACCTGAAATTTAACCAACTCAAAAGTAAAACAACTCACACTAATACAAAAGATCACTCCGTATAGCATGATATATACAACCAAGTATCTTAGGTTTCATACAAACATTCACATAACATCTCTTAGATAATAGTCTCAATTAGGTGTAGACTATATGTACAGCCATAACACTTGATCTATTATAAAATAACTTACATCCAAAGCGTGAACCTCTGCTTTTCACTTAGATCTGTTTGGGAAATATAAAGAATAATGAGGAGGGTGAGTTTTAAGTACTTAATGAGGAAAATACATAGCATGAGATAAAGGAAACAATGTCATTGATAATAAATCAAATAATCAATTCATGATTGATGAAAAATCAGATTTAGACCAATAAAAATGTGAAACATGTAAACATTCAATTGGCTTACTAGCATCCTTCCTTATTGCTCCTCGATGAATACAGGATAACATTACAATGGCATTTAACCTGAACATGCAAAACTTTTCCTTATCTTTCCATTTGCTTAAGCACACAGGTCAGTGTATAACAACTTACTTTTATGGCATAGTTGACTACATGCTAGATCCTATCACTCGCAGTTTGCTACCTCCAGCTACCTGTAAGTCAAGATCATAGAGGGGTACTAGTCAAAAGATTTGTTGCTATCAGTCTATTTTGCCCAGTTGTCTATCCGAACCTAGCCCCGGGCCTAACTTCCCATGATGTCCCTTTGTGTTGAACTTCCCATAAGTATCCCATGGGTTGAATGATATAATGCCAATAGATAATAATTCAACTTTTAAAGCAATAACATGAACATTATTCAACAACGGCCAGCAAGGCCTATTCCAATGGCATAACATTATTCAACAACGGCCAATGAGGCCTATTCTAATAAACAAGGCATATGAAAAAATTAAGAGGACTTCTAACACAAATAGGTCTACCAGACCATTTCAAATATTACTTTCTCAGATATCAAGAACATGGGGTGATCCAGTAAGGTTGGGGTATAAAGGATAGAAATCTAACAATGTAAAGGAAGTTTTGGGCACCAGGATAGAAACAAGCAATAACCCTCACAGGGATGTACACATAAGATAACGACAATAATCGAGATTTCAACAAGCATGATATAGTCAATACAAAAATAAAAACACACACATGGGTTTATCACAACAACAGACAGGCACAAGAAAATGCCAGATTAGCAGACTCTCACCTCAAAAGCCTCTACAATGTAGTTACAGCTTACAGACCCACAGTTTCCTACTTTTCATCATCGAACCACAGGAGTAATTTACTTATCAAAATCCACATTCAACCTGAATAACCTTCAATAATTAAAATCTTACTATTAAGTATCTAAAATTAGTAACTACCCAATTAATTCATTATAAGAATCCATCTGGAATTATTGTAAGAAATACTCTTAACAATGTCGCTAATTTATTATCAGTTATAGGGTTCTTAGTAATATGAGCAATAGACATAATCAATTTCCTAATTACCTAATTAACCTCACATCGATGTCCTAATCAATAATAATAGGCCAATTAGTTTAATAACCCAATCATTGTCATTGAAGGCCCAAATTCATAAAATTAGGGTTTTCTTATTCATTAAACTTAATTAACTAATACTTAACATATAACAATATAGATCTGGGTCTGGGTCCACTAACGCATATATATACAACTCGTGCATATCTCATGCATAGTCAATTTTTGCCTAAAATCCACAAATTTAAGGATTAAATTCTTGGATAACTTAATTAATCCTAGTTAGCATATAATGTGACATATCTGGGTCTACTAAATTATACAGTAATTCATGCATGGGAATATATACACAAATCTTATATCAACTCTTCATTCTTGGCATTGTACAAGGTAAATAAGAATAATGGCATAACACATATGTATATACATCTATATATGTATATGTAATATCTTTGAACCAATTTCTTTACCCAAGATCTAATTATAGAAGCTTCAAAATTGTAAACTGAACACACCACCCTGATCATCACGATAAGCTGAAAAGACTGTCTCTCTGCCACTGCCAAAGAAGCTCACCAACATTACCAAAAGCTGTATTTCAGCGCAACAAATATAATGCCTAAGTCAATTTTCTCTTTTGTTGCCAAATTAAGGTCCAATTGACTGAAAACACCACTTCTCCACTATCTCCACTGCGCTGATTTTCTTCTAATTATGTTGATGATCGCTGCTCAAATTGAAAACCAATGATACCTATCTACTCCCCAGGCTAAGCTCTACACAACCCATACCTCAAAACCCAACTTGGCCATCAAAAATTGAAACCCATCAACCCTATCATTGGCCAAGTTTTCACTCTCAATTTTTGGTAGCTCCACTGCTCAATTCACCATGCATGTGGTGTCAACGTGTTTACAATGATAAAGGGAAGCTAAATATTAGTTTAGTTCTAGGAATTAATAGACAGCGAAAAAGATCATCGAAAATGTTGGGGAAGGGCTCTAGGTGAAGGAAGAAAGAAAAATGGGGAAAGAAGGAAGAATTGTTGAATTTTATAAATTCCAATTTTTCTTAATTAAAATTTAACCCCTCAAGTTTTGTTTTCATTTTAATCAAGTCCAATTTAAAACTTGTTCTTTCAAATTCTAGCCCCTAGACTTACTAGTACTTTAAATTGGCCCTTTTGACTCAAAATAATCGCCATGCAATGATAAAAGCTTCCAAGTTGGTTCAATTGGGTTTTCTAAAATTACAAATTTACCCTAAACTGTTTAAAAACAAATAAATAATTAAAATTTATAAGAATAAAATAATATTAAGAAGATTTTTTACCAATTAAATAATTTCTAGGGTGTTACAGACCTCCACCTCTTAAAAGAATCTGGTCCCCAAATTTTTACCTAAATACTAGAAAAGTCCAGGACATTATTGGCGCGTGAGATCTTCTCGCTCCCATGTGGCTTCTTCCACATTGTGGTTGTGCCATAGCACCTTCACTTGGGGAATCATTCAATTCCTAAGTTCTCAAAACTACCAATCCAAGATATATACTGGTTGTTCTTCATATGTCATATCACCTCTTACATGCAAGCACTTTGGTGACATGATGTGAGAAGGATTAGGATAGTATTTTAAAAGTTGTGACCTATGAAAGACGTCATGTATTCCCGCTAAATCCTGGGATAGCATGAGATGATACGCTATTGGTATGATTTTCTCACATATTTTATAAGGCCCAACGTATCTCAGACTAAGCTTTCTGCCTTTGCCGATTCTTCTAACTCTTTTTCTCAAGAATACCTTAAGGAACACTCGGTCACCGACTTCAAACTCTAAATCCTTCTTCTGATTATCTGTGTAACTTTTTTATCTATCCTGAGCTATTTTCATTCTTTGCTTAATCACCTACACCTTCTCGATGGTATCTTGAATTATATTAGGTCTTATAGTATTTGGTGACTTATCTGTATTACCTCGGTATTATTCTAAATCCCAATATACTGGTGATCGACATTTCCTACCATATAAGGCTTTGTACAGTGCCATTTGAATAGTAAACTAATAACTGTAATTATAGGCAAATCTAATTGAAGGAAGTTGTCTGTCCCAGCACCCCCCAAATTCTAAGATACAAGCCCATAGCATATCGTCTAATATCTGAATGACCCTTTCTGATTAACCATTAGTTTGAGGATGGGCGACAAAGCTAAATTGTAACTTTATTCCAAGATGTCTCTATAAACTCTTCCAAAGTCTCGAGGTGAACATTGAATCCCTATTAGACATATTATTGATAAACAAATTTTGTAATCTAATAATTTCCCTAATATATAGTTATGCTAGTTTCTCAACATTGTAGTCTATTTTGACTGGTAGAAAATGTTCAAACTTCGTTAAATGGTCCACTATTACCCAGATACTATTATGTCCTCCTCTAGCCATTGGTAGACTGGTTACAAAGTCCATTGTTACCTATTCCCATTTCTAGTCAAGGATGGAAAATGGTTGTATCAATCTCGATAGCCGCTAGTGTTCTGTTTTCACAAACAAGTCAAGGACTTTTACACGTGTGCTGCTACATCTGTCTTCATTCCATTCCACCAAAATTGCCTTTTAAGTCATGATACATCTTTGTTTTTCCCAAATGTACAACATATATTGCATTGAGTGCCTCATCCAATAGTTTTCCCTTTATCTCTCAGGCACACATATTCTCTGATGGAATAAAAGAGTGCTTTGACCATCTATACTAAATTTAGGTGTTTCAAGACTCCCAACTACTTCAATATCGAACTATTATTAGCCTAAGCTCATCGAATCTCATCATATAGCTCTGGCTAAACATTTAGTCCTACAATCTAGCCTCATTATTTTATTCTGATCACCACATCTGCTCTTGGACTTTCTAGTTTTTTCTTTTCAACATGTGGACTATTTTAGCCTTTTAACTTAGTGCGTCTGCTACCATATTCACCTTTCCTGGGTGGTAGATGATAGAGAAGTCATAGTCCTCCAAAAACTCCATTCACCTTTGATGTCACATATTTAAGTCCTTTTAGGAGTGTAAATACTTAAGGCTCTTATGATCAGTGTATACTTCAAATGTAGCTCCATAAAGGAAATGCCTCTATTTTGTTAGCGCAAAAATTATTGCAACCAACTCCAAATCATAGGTTGGGTTGTTCTCTTCATGTGGTTTTAGTTTTCTAGATGCATAGGCAATAACTTACCTCTTCTACATCAACACACATCCAAGCCCTTCTTTGGAAGCATCGGTGAACACAACGAATCCTTCTAGAAAGACCAAAATTGGAGCTATCATTAATATATTTTTCGATTCCTAGAAACTTCATTCAAAATTATCATTACAATCAAATGGTTGATCCTTCTGAGTTAATTTAGTCAATGGGCCAGCTATTTTAGAGAAGTTTTCTGCAAATCTTTGGTAATAGCTGGCAAGTCCTAAGAAACTATGAATTTCTATTACAGTTTCATGTCTTTTCTAGTTGACCATTATCTCTATCTTAGAGGGATCAACTTCTATCCCACTTGAGATATAATATGTCCCAAGAATGCCACCATTTCTATCCAAAACTCACATTTACTAAATTTGGCATACTACTAATACTCTTTTAAAGTTTTGAGAACTACATGTAAGTGCTCTGTATGCTCTTCTCTGAATTTGGAAAATACCAGAATGTCGTCTATGAAGATAACTACAAACTAGCCTAGATACAACCTAAACATCCAATGCATTAAGTCCATGCTACCAATGCATTGGTTAGTTCGAAGGGCATCACCACAAATTCAAAATAGTCATATTAAGAATTGAATGCAATTTTTGAGATATCTTCTTCACTAATTTTAGTTGGTAGTATCCCTGTCTCAAATCTATCTTTGAGAATATTCTCAACCCTTGTAGTAGATCGAACAACTCCTCTAAATGTGGTAAGTGGTACTTATTCTTGACAGTGGCCTTGTTCAATTTTCTATAGTCAATGAACATCCTTAGAGACCCATCCTTCTTTTTGACAAATAGTATTGGGGATCCCTAAAGGGATGTGCTCAGTTTAATGAACCCTTTTTCCAATAACTCCTGAAGTTAGTTCTTCAGCTCTTTAAGCTTAGTAAGTGCTATTTGGTAAGGAGTCTTAGAGAAAGATGTGGTCCCAATGAGAGTTTGAATTATAAATTCTATCTCTCTATCAGGGAGTAATGAGTTTAATTCTTTAAAAAATACTTCCAAGTACTTAGCTATCGCTTCTACCTCCTTAATCTTAACTGTATCTCAGGGCCTATTGATAAGATATGCCATGAATCCTTGTCCACCTTCCCTTAAAATCTTTCTAGCTCCTAATGCAGATATAATCAATTTTGAAAAAGTATCACTTGTGGAGTGGCATTTCAATATTGGTATCTTATCCCTGAGAGTGAGGCACTTGGTATAACAATTCACTTGTACCTGATGTTTGTACAGCCAATCCATCCTAAGGATCAAGTCATGTCCTTGTATAGGCATTTGTATAAGATTAGCTAAATGCACTCTATCCTTAATCATGAATAGGTAATCTCGATACATGATATCTATTATTAACCCTATCTTAAGGGAGTCTAAACTTCTACATAGTGGGCCACGATTTCAAGTTGCATTTTTAATTTTTCCAACATAGTTGTAGATATGAAAGAATGCAAAGTATGAGGATCATATAGGGCATTTCCATTAATTCCAAAAATAGAAATCATACCTTTCACTACTTTAGAGAGATTAGGCGCTTCTTCCCTAATTAAAGCATATGCACGAGCTCATACCTTTAGCCTTCCACTAGTTCTTGCAACTTGTTTCCCTTTCTTTATGGGAGCTGGCCTTCTTAGATTAGGACAATCCTTGATAAGGTGCTGATCATTGCTACAAATTGTGCATTTGCCATGATTTTTCTAGCATTCTAATTCATCATGGCATGATTTTCAACAAAATCCACATGTCTTTAGTACTAGGTTCATGACTCCCCAATTTGATAAGCTTGCTAGTTGGTGCCCCCAATCTATAACTTTGGCTACTTTTTCCTGGAGTTGTTCTACCCACCAAGTGGTAACCTTCATTTTTGCCCTTTATCTTCAATCTTTTTAATCTCCCACAGATCTGATTCTACCAATAGTACTTTACTCATTGCATGATTTTAATTCGAAAGATCACATGCGAAATGGCCTCATCTAAGTTCTAGTCATAACTTTTCTATAAACTTGCAAAACTATCTCCCCTCATCCATAAATATTTAAGATGCATGTTGAATCAGTCGGCTGAATATGGCTTCATAGTAACTGACTGATGATGTTCCTTAGATTAATTCCATCAATTCTTTTTCCCTAGCTTACTTGGTCACCTCCAGTATATATTTTTCTCATAAACTCCCAGGTAAAGTTTTGCTAAGTCCAATGAGTTCCCTCCGCAATCTACCTATGATTAATCATTTGCCACCAATCATGCGCAGGTCTATCTAGTAGAAATGTAACATGTCGGATCTTTTGCTTATCTAGATAATGTAGAGTTCTAAATATTTGTTCCAAGCTCTTAACCCATATCTCAGCTTTTCTATTATCAAGTTCTTATAGAAATTTTGGGGGTTGCAACTGGAGAAATCAATCTATGGCGAAGTCTTCTGCTTGCTCTTCAATATTCCCTACTTGATTACCCTGTCCTTGCTGTTGCTAAAACTACATAAATTGTTACCACAACTGAAACATAGGCTCTACTGATTGGAGTGTAGTGGGTTAATTAACCTGTAGAGTCTATGAAATCTCTTCTTTTAGCAAATTTTATAGATTTGTAGGTGCTCTCTGCCTTGGGACACATTATACAATAGCCCATGTGCTAAGTGGTCTCCTTCTTCCTTACCGACCTATTCGGGGTGGTTCGGATATATGAAAGCTTTCATGAAATGCTATTATCTTTCCTAAATTGTCCTTAATCCTTATTAACTTGTGGCTATCAAGGATTACACAAGGAAATCTAAAGTTAGCAATGAAATTGTGATCTTTTGAAGTAATTATAAAGTTTTTGATAATTAAACCATGTTTATTATAAGTCAAATCATTAAAGGTTAACATAACAACTTCCATTATCACCATAATCTCATCCTCAATTCTTTCTTAACCATAAGAAAATTCTCAGTAAGACCTAAAATAACCAAAGTTCCCTTCGCAGTCTAAAGTCTAATGTTCATTTACAAAAGTGAAGACTACAACCAATTGGCTATCTTAGACAGAAACCCTTACTTCTAACAAACTCATCATGTATCCTCTTAATAACCTTTACCTACGTCATTGACAACCTAGGCTCTATCTCTCTAAGTGGATGAGCCACTAATTCAAGCTTGAAATCTATATCAAATGATAACTAGAAAACCTAAAATTTAACCAACTCGAAGGTAAAATAACTCACACTAACCCAAAAGATCACTACATAGAGCATAATATATACAACCAAGTATCTTAGGTTTTATACAAATATTCACATAATGTCTCTTAGAAAATAGTCTAGATTAAGTGTAGACTATATGTACAACCAGAATAGCTGATCTATTACAAAATGACTTTCAACCAAAGGGTGAGCCTTTATTTCTCACTTAGACCTATCTGGGAAATATAAAGGATAACAAGAAGGGTGAGTCTTAAGGACTTAGTAAGGGAAATATATAATAGGAGATAGAGGGAAAATATTAAAGTTCAACAGTAATAAAAAAGATCATTAATAATAAATCAGATAATCAGTTCATGATTGACGAAAAATAAGATTTAGAACTATAAAAAAGTGAAACATGCAAACATTTACCTGGCTTGTTGGCAACCTTCCTTATTGCTCCTCGATGAATACAGGATAACATTACAATGTCACTTAACCTAAACATGAAAAAGTTTTCCTGATCTCTCAATTTCCATGAGCACACAGCTCAACGTGTAACAACTTACTTTTATGGCATGGTCAACTATATGCCAGATCCCGCTACTCATAATTTGCTACCTCTAGTGACCTATAAGTTAGGATCGTAGGTGTATACTAGCTAGAAGACCTATCATCATCAGTATGTTCTACTTGGCCATTTTTTCCAGACCTAGCCCTGGGCTTAACTTCTCATAGCGTCCCTTTAGGTTGAACTTCCCAAAGGCATCCTCATGGGTTGAATGATACAATGCCAACAAATAATAATTCAACTTTCAAAGCAATAATGTGAACATTATTCAACAATGGCCGACGAGGCATATTCCAATAAACAAGACATATGAATAAATTAGGAGGACTTCTAACACAAATAGGCCTACTAGACCATTTCAAATATTACATTCTCAGATATCAAGAACATAGGGTTAGCCGACAAGGTTGGGGTATAAGGGACAAAAATTTGACAATATAAAGAAAGTTCTTGGCACTATAACAAAAACAAGTAGTAACCTTCACAAGGGTATGCACTGAAGATAACACACAATAATTGAGATTTCAACAAGCATGATACAGTTGATACAAAAAAAAGTTTAATCATAATAAAAAAATAGGTACAAAAAAGTAGTAGATTAGTTGACCATCGCCTCAAAAGCTTCCACAATGCTGTTATAGCTTATTGACCCATAGTTTCCTACTCCTCATCATCTAACCACGAGAGTAATTTACTTATCAAAACCTATATTCAACCTAAATAACCTAAAATAATTCAAATCTTACTACTAACTGTGTAAAATCTGTAACTACCCAATTAATTCGTTATAAGAATCATTCTAGAATTATCGTAAGAAATACTCTTAACAATGCCACGAATTTATTATTAGTTATAGGGTTCTTAGCGATATGAACAATAGACATACTCCATTTCCTAATTACCTAATTAACCTTATATCAGTGTCCCAATCAATAATAATAAGCCAATTAGTTCAATAACCTAATTATTTTCATTTAGGGCCCAAATTCTTAAAATGAGGGTTTTCTTATTCATTAAACTTAATTAAGCAATACTTAACATATAATAACATAGATTTAGGTCCATTAAAAAATACAAATACAGCTCGTGCATGTCTCATGCATAGTTAATTTTTGCTTAAAATCCACAAATTTAAGGTTTAAATTCCTAAATAACTTAATTAATCCTAGTTAGCATATAATGTGACATATCTAGGTCCACTAAATTATATAATAATCCTTGCATGGGAATATATATACAAATCTTATATCAACTCTTCATTCTTGGCACAGTACAAGGTAAATGAGAATAATGACATAACACACACACACACACACACATATATATATATATATGTATATGCAATATCCTCAATCCAACTTCATTACCCAAGATTCGACCACAAAATTGTAAACTAAACACACCGTCACAATCATCACGACAAGTTGAAGGGACTGTCTTTTCACCATCGTCGTGCCACTATTGCTACCGCCGAAGAAGCTCACCAACACCACCAAAAGCTAGTCTTAGCTCAACAAATATAATACCGAAGTCAATTTTCTCTTTTGTCATCAGGTTGAGGTCCAATTGATCAAACACGCCACTGCTCCTCCACCTCCGCCATGCCAGTTTTCTTCTAATTCTGCTACCACCCACCTTTCAAAATAAAACTCAACGATACTTATCTAGTCCTTGAGCTGAGCTCAACACAATCAATACCTCAGAACCTAACTTGGTCGCTCGAAAAATGGAAACCCATCAACCCCACCATCAGCTAATTTTTCACTCTCAATTTTCAATGGCTCCGCTGCTCGATTTGTCGTTCATGTAGTGTCAATGTGTTCATGATGATGAGGCAAAGCTAAATATTAGTTTAGTTTTAGGAATTAATGAATGCTGAAAAAGATCACCAAAAATGGTAAGAAAGGGCTCTCAGTGAAGAAAGAAAGAAAAATAAGGAAGAAAGGAAGAATTTTTGACTTTTATAAATTATAATTTTTCTTAATTAAAATTTGACCCTTTAAGTTTTGTTTTAATTTTAATCAAGCCCAATTTAGAATTTTTTTTCTTTTAAATTCTAGTGCCTAGATTTATTAGTGCTTAAAATTGGCCGCTTTGATTGAAATAATCGCCATACAACCACAAAATCTTCCAAGTTTAGTTCAATTGAGTTTTCTAAAATTACAAATTTACCCCAAACATTTAAAAAAATAATTAAACTTTATATGAACAAAATAATATTAAGAAGAATTTTTACCAATTAAATAATTTCTATGGTGTTACACTTGCCCAAAACTAATACATGTTTAATTAATGTTATTTGACCAAGTGGCAGGCTTAAAAAGGCCTAATTGCGAAAAACAATTCATAATAATCCTTAATTGTCTAAATGAGCTGGGTATGTAACAAATCTAATAAATTTGAATTAGGTAATCAAGGGAAATAGATTGTAGTCTAAGTACTTTGGTACGAGGACGAAAATAGAAGAATGATCGAGAGAATGTGTAAGCTCATACAATTAGAACACAAAATAGTCACAATTTCTTTTAGTTAAATGTTGTACTATAATACTAATACTTATTTTGCATTTTGACTGAAATTAGGTGTCGAGGATCCAAGCGTTCCTGATTAGTAAACGCTCCTGAAGTGGACATAAGATACCAAGTGAGGTTATAACCACTTTTATTGCTAGGAACAGAGCATCATTGCTATTCTTGATTCTTAACTCATGTATACGTATTTCACTTAATTAAAATCGTTCTAATGCTTAAGACTTTCTATTGTGTTAGTGAACCATTGTCCCTTGTGCCTCTTATCCTTGCCGGCCAATCTCGTATATGCTATTTACTTTTAATTAGATGCCATTGATACGATCTTGTTGACTGCTTATCTGCTCATTTTCTTAAGATTGGTATTCTACCCTACTTATGAATAATTTATATTAGAACTCATTCATTGAATGTTTTGTATAGTTCCTTTGTCTGAGATCCATTCATGAATCTTAGCTTGAAAGTAAGGTTTTCTTGAATATCAATGTTCTGTTTGAAAAGAATCCTATAATATGTTACTTGAGATTTCAAACTTGCTTATACTTTTTTTTGAACTAAACTTGCAAATCTTTTATTTAAACTATAAAACTTTCAAAGCTCAAAATTGTTAAAGCATGATTTAATTGATTTATTTTGAAACAATCGCCATATTTTATAATTTGATTTGTGAGGCAGTCTTACTGACTAGCCGTTCTTGATTAGTACTAGATATGAGGCCGTTATGTTGACTGGTCAATAGTATTGTTATTTAACTTTCTTGAATTCCCATGAAGTTTCTTTTTAAAAGTTATCTTGCTTTATATGGCGATTATGATATGTTTTTATCTTGGTTGACCCATACTATTATATTAAGATAGAGGCAGTCACGTTGATTGATCTATACTATTATATTAGTGATAGAGGTAGTCCTAATGGCTAACCTAGTATGCAATCTTGACTTTAGGGTAGTTAGGGCTTAATTGTGACCTGAAACTTGATTGGCGAGGATCGATCCTACTGATTTGTGTGTTTGCGATCTTGTCTTTAGGAGAAGCTTGATTGGTGAGGATTGAACTTATTAATTCATACTGCACTGGTTGTTTGGCAAGTTGGCCACTCGTTGAGGTGATATAAGGGAAAAAGCCATTTTACAGTCGGATATACTGGGAGATATAAAGGGAAAGGCAATTACATAGTCGAACATGGAAAATATACATGTACCACTGGTTTTATAAAATGTTCTTATCCAGCCTATTTTATAAAACTGATCAAAAATTTTAAATTTTGAAACCTAAGTTTTTCATGAAATAATTTATCCAATGGGTTCTTTAAAACTGTCATATTTATGAGTTCTGAGATTTTCTATGTAATGTAGTTAAGCTTGAAATAACTCTTCACTGGTATGGGATCCTATTGAGTTCGCTCATTAAGTGTTGTATAAGAAATACTAGTTTCTAGTTTTAGTTTGTAGATTCCATAAAATTGAGTTGGTGGCATTGATACTTTCAAGTTGAAATTGAGCTTTAATTCAATGGAGTTTGAAGAAATTGATTTGGGGGTTTGCTTCATCTCACTAAAACGCAGCTCCTGGTGATGGTGATAAAGTTCTCTAACGATGGTGGCATGGTGACGGTGGCAGAGAGATAAATTGTTTATCTTGACATAGGGATCGCATGCACATTAGTTGATCGTGAAGATTCCTTACCAATAATGAGGAACTTAGGTAAATGACTAGAATTAGGTTAAATTGTTATTGTATGTATATGTATGCATGCATCCATCTTGAAAACCTTGTATAATCAAAGAAAATGAGTGAATCAATCAAACAACACTACCAAGCATGAGAAATGAAGCATGCATGTATGTTAATTAAGCCTAGTGAATCTGAAATTGTATATTTCATGGAAACCATAGGTTAAATAGCTACATAGGTGATAAAAACCCTAATTTTATGTAATCATAACCTAGGCAATAAACTTGGATCTTTAATAATAATTGAGTTATTATAAATGATATGGAGTAACATTCGAAGGTTATGATGTAATTTAGGGACTTGGCTATATTATCTTTACTGATTCAAAAAAATGAGTTTCGAATATATTTTCGTAATAGTGGTGGGCATAGTTTATTTCATATTGATAATACTAAACTAAAGCCCTAAATTTCCGTATTAGGCTAGTAACTATTGATTTTAGATTATTAATCATATAATTGTAAATATAGGGTTGAATGAGGTTTTGATAGTAAACCTACTTTTTGGGGACAAAGTGTTGGACCCTATAGATCAATAGGCATTGATTTGCATTGCTAAGCTTATGAAATTGAAGGTTTGCCACTTTAGACTTGAATATAATTATCCATAGTTGCAATAACCCTTTGAGGGTTTTTATTTCTTTACTAACTATACTACATTTCTCAAAATTTGTATATTGCTTGAAATCTCAGTGATTATCTATTATTCGTGTTGTTGTAAACCTCTATGAGGGGTGTGTTTCATAAATTCCTATTTCTATTAGTATACATGGCTTTCTTCTGTCCTGGTGTCTAGAACCCTCATTACATTAGTTGTTTTTTGTCCTATGTGCCCTATAACCTTCCCGGCTATCCTCGTATAATTTTCTAGCTTTTTACAAGTTTATTAATTGTGAACATGATCTTGTTGATCTATTATTCTATTATACTTACATTAATTCCTTACTTTGTGAACCCTAAAATGCTTTGCCAGCCAATGCACTCTACTACTTCAACTATGTACCTATTATATTCACATTGATTATTTAAAGATTGAACTCATATCTATTAGCATTATATTATACTATCCCATGGGAAGACATAGGCGGTTACTAACCCATGGGATGCCATGGGTGGATATCACTCAGAGAGATGCCACAAGGGGGATTTGGGCCCAAGGACTAGGTTTAAAACACAGTTGGGTAGAACAGACTAATGGTTATAGGTCTTACGGTTAATACCCACCTACGATCCAGACTTACAAGCAGTTGGAGGTAGCGAGCTATGAATAGTAACATCCGGCATGCAATCAACCATACCATATGACAAGTTATTACATGCTGAGCTATGTGCTCGAGAAATGGAGTAATAAGGAAATCCTATTCATACTATTTTGAAGCCCGATACTAGAAATTATGACTTGATCTGGGCGCAATAAGGTTAGAATGACCAACAGTCTATTGAACTTGATATCATGCATGCAATGTATCTTGTTAACTCATATTGGAATTATTACTTGTTATCAAAATGTTTATTGATTGTTGTATCTCACTAATTTTTCCCTCAAACCTGTCATTTTCTTTCCCTCAATAAGTCATTTGGACTTACCCTCCAACATTATTTTGATTTCTTTCAAACAGGTATGGATGGTGAATGAGGTTCTCAAGCTTGACGCATTTCATCATGTACTAGACTTTTGGTTGTATATATAGGATTCCATCTATGCTAGGTTGGTTTTGAAATATTGTGATATGTTATGAATGCTCATGAAGGCCTGAGGTTTGTATATATTTTGTTAACATTATGTATTTGAATATTTTGCCCAAGGTGTGTTAAGTTAAAATATTGTGCAGTTTTTGAAGAATTTGAAGAGAAATTTTTATGGGCCTATTGCTTGCTACAACCGAAATATTAAGATTGAATTGGTGGTTCTTGAGCTTAGGTGCTATCTCGAGAAGAGGTGCTATATCTTGGGTTATGCTTGTCATTTTCAGCATGACTAGCTTTGAATTTTATGTTGTTTATCATCTTGGAATGATGGAGATTCGCTTTAATTTAAGGGTTATGGTGATGTATATGGAGTTTGAACTTTATAGGACTTAATGGATCAATTCATTTATCTAGTGCCAATATGAATTTTCTTAAGTTGAAAATTTTTGGAGGTGTGTAAATTGCTTTGGAAATTCAACTGGAGTAGCACCCCAGCCCAAAGCAAGCATCTCCTAGACAGGGCACTACACATTTTATTTATACATTATTTGTAGTACAATGCTATATTTTTAATGGTAGGACTTCTTTCCTCAATTAGCATAATATAGTGATGCTTTTTCTTTTTTTAATTAATTTAAAGTTCATTTCGTAGAAAATTTTTAATTTTTTTGAGACATATCTTTATATTATTTCTATTTTGTTTTTATTCTAAATTAATTAGATTTTTTTTAATATATTTAAATATTTTATCAATGTTATTAATTTATTATTTTCTTAATATTTATTTAAAATTAAAGTTCTTATGGCCAAATTAGGATTGTAATTTTTATATTACTTAAAAGTATCATCATGTAGTACTTTTTTATTTCAATTAATTATATTTTATATATTTATTTTCAACATTATTTGAAATATTTTTGTATGTTCATATAAGAATTTATCTTTGATATTGAATTTTTATTTTACAATTATTTTAGTGATAGCTTCCTCGATTTATCTAGATAAAAAAAGCTATATATACCTCAAAAAATGTGATGTTATGAAATATTTAAAAATATTGTAACTTTATTAAGTTACTAAAATTATTTCAATTTTCTTATCAAATTACACTATTAAAAAACTACATTTAGCGATGGATTTTGCAATGAATTTTTCCAAAAGTCCATTGAAAATTCCATTTTGCGATGAATTTTGTGACAGTTAAAATTCATCACAAAAACCTTGATTGCAAAATTTTGCAACAGAATTTGTGACGTATCATTTTGCTACAAATTTTGCAATGACTTTGTGACATATTTTGTAATGAATTTGCAACAATTTTTACGATATATATACAATTAGTTATTAATTATAAAAAAATTATAAAAAAATATTGAACTATGAACTTTGACTTATTAAGAAACCTTCCACATAAAAGATAATTTACACATACAGCACAAATCATTTTTGTGGTCAAATATTGTTATGTTATATATAATAGTATGGTGTCATTAAATTTTATATTGAAAAAATCCATGTATTTGTGTATAATAAGTTAATCACCAATTCTTAATTAATGTAATTAATTGTGGCATTCCTTCTCAGGACATTACCTAAGTTAAGGCACCACTTAGTTCAAGCTTGAAATACAATTCAAGTAATAAATAGAAAACCTAAAATTTAACCAACTCAAATGAGAAACAACTCACACTAAACTAAAAGGTCACTCCATCAAGCGCAATATAAACAATCAAGTGTCTTTGGTTCCATACGAACATTCCCAGAACAACTCTGATATAGTTTTCTTGATTAGTTGTAGACTATATATACATTCATAGCACCTAATCTATTACAAAATAAACTTCCAACTAAAGCACAAACCTCTGTTCCTCACTTAGACCTATCTGGAAAAAAATATAGAATACAAGAAGGGTAAATCTTAAGGACTTAGTAAGGGAAAAGAAAATGACAGATTTTAAAGGAAAATGAGTGAGATACAACAATTAATAAACATTTTGGTAACAAGTAATATTTCCAATATGAGTGAACAAGACACATAGCACACATGATATCAAGTTCAATAGACTATTGGTCATTCCGACCTTATTGTTCCTATATCAAATCATTATTTCTAGTACCGAGCACCGATACAATATAAACAATATTTCCTTACTGCTCCTTTACTTAAGCATTCAGCCCAGTGTGTAACAACTTATTATACTACATCATCGACTGAATTCCAAACCTACCATTCATAGTTTGCTACTTTCAGCTACTTATAAGTCAAGATCGTAAGTGGGTACCAGTTGTAAGACTTGTATTCGTTGGTCCGTTCTACCCGACTGTCTTTTGGACCTAGTCCCTAGGTCCTAATTCCCCCATAGTGTCCCTCTAGGTGATATCCATCCATGGCATCCCATGGGTTAGTAACCGTCCATGTCTTCCTGTAGGTTAGTATAATATAATACCAGTAGATAAGAATTTGACCTTTAAAGTAATAAACACAAGTATAACCAAGTAAAGTCTAAAAAAGGTCTAGTGTTGAAATCTGGAGGTACTAATAGGGATAAACTGAAGAGAGGCCCCCACTGACATGCCCTATCAACTAGCGTAGCTCTTTGCTCTAGCTGGCACATATTTTATAGTATTGATCGAACAAGATATTTAAAAGAGTCAAGAATACAACAAGGTACAAGTTTGGAACAATTAGTATATACAATATACTGGCCAGGAAGGCCATTTCAAATTACAAAATAATTCAACAAGTAATATGAGGTTACTCGGCAAGGCTATGAGGTACAAGGGACAAAAAACAAGCAACATGCAATATAGGGGTATGAGTCAATTAGTAGATAATAAGCAAGACTTCAAATAATGTACTAATTTCCAACAAGTACGATACATGAATAGAAACCTTCACAAAGGTTTATTCATAAGAACCAATAGATATAAACGAGTCCAGGGTGAGAGACCCTCACCTTCAAAGTCTCATAAAGCCATCACAATCAATAGCTTAGTAGTCCACTGGACCCACTTCCTCAACACCTAACCAAAAGAGTATAATTATAATCAAAATCTACATTTGACCTTAATGCTTATCATTAACCTAAAATCACTAATTTCTCAATCAACACAATAATTTTAGGGCTTAAATGGTACTACTGGCCCAAAATGGCTAATAAGATCATTATTACCAAAAAAATCCCGATTTTCATATCAAGTTTAATAACATAACATAAACTAGTCCTCAATTACATAGTCTTTCTCATAATATCATCCTAAACTACAATAATAGCTTAATTTCCTCACAATTAATCACAACTAATGCCACTTAGGTCTTAAATTCATGAATTAAGGTTTAATTACTTAGTTAGCTCAATTAGTCCCAAATTATCATATAATATACAAGATTCAAGTCCACCAGCTATATTATACTCCTTGCATGGGAATCATATACATATATACCAATGATACCATAATCCTCAATCTTGGCATAATTATAAAGTTCACAACGGAAAAGTGTATAACATATGTGTGTATATATGCAATATCTTTAATCCAACTTCTTAACCCAAGATCTAATTATAAAAGCCTCGAAATCATAAATCAAACACACCCTATGATCATCATGATGAGCTGAAGAAACTATCTCTTTACTGCCGCTGTCACAGTTGAAAAAACTCACCGACACCCCCAATAGCTGAGTCTCAACTCAACAAATACAGTGCCCAAGTCAATTTGCTCTTCTATCATCGAATGGGGGTCCAATTAACTAGAAATACCACTTCCGCCACCTCCACCGCATCGATTGTTTTCTAATTTCGCTGTCATTCGGTGTTTAAACTAAAAACTAATGGTACCTATCTACTCCTCGAGCTGAGTTCTACCCAATCTATATGTCGAAACCCAATTTGGTCGATGAAAAATGGAAACCTAACAACCTCCATCATTGGGTAATTTTTAGGTCCAATTTCTAGTGGATGCACTACTCAGTTCATCATGCATGTAGGGTCGACATGTTCATGGTGATAAGAGGAAGCTAAATATTGGCTTGGTGTTTTATTTTAGGTGCGTTGTTGGAAAATCACTGAAAATGGAGGAGAAAGGGCTAACAGTGAAAGAAGAAAAAAAATTACGAAGAAAAGAAGAATTGTTAACTTTTATAAAATTTGATCTTTCTTAATTTAAATTTGACCCCTCAAGTTTTATTTTGATTTTAATTAAGTCCAACCCTTTTTTTTTTTAAATTCTAGCCCTTAGACTTATTAGTGCTTAAAATTGGCCCCTTCAACCTAAAATAATCACCATGCAACCACAAAAGCTTCCAAGTTGAGTTCAATTAGGTTTTCAAAAATTACAAATTAACCCTAAAACTTTAAAATATATTTCAATTAGGTTATCTAAAATTATAGTTTGGCCTCATAACTATTTAGACTGCATAAATAATTGAAATTCATAAAGATAAAATTAATGGCATTTAATTTCACCAATTATGAAATTTCTAGGAGTGTTACAACCTCCCTCTCTTAAAAGAATCTAGTCCTCAAATTCTAACCTGAACACTAGAAGTGTTCGGGTATTGTTTGCATATGAGGTTTTTCTGCTCCCATGTGGCTTCTTCCACATTGTAGTTATGCCATAATACCTTCACTTGGAAAATCTTTTGATTTTTAAGTTCTCAAAATTGCTGATCTAGGATATATATTGGTTGTTCTTCACATGTTAGATCACCTCTTAACTGTATGTGCTCCGGTGATATGATGTGAGAAGGATCAAGATAGTACTTTCAAAGTTGTGACACATGGAAGACGTTATGTATCCCTATCAAATCCTGGGGTAGAATGAGACAATACGCTGCTAGTTCGATTTCTCACATACTTCACAAGGCCAAACATATCACAAACTAAGATTTTTGCCTTTGCTGATTCTTTTGACTTTTTCTCTTGAAAATACCTTAAGGAACACTTGGTAACTAACTTCAAACTCCAAATCCTTCCTCCGATTATCTGCATAACTTTTTTGTTGGTCCAGAGCCATTTTCATCCTGTGCTTAATTACCTACACTTTTTTGATAGTTTTTTGAATTAGTGCAAGTCTTATAGTATTCAGTGACTTATCTAGACTACCTCAGTATTCTTCGAAATCCCAATGTACTAGTGATCAGCATTTTCTGCCATACAAGGCTTTGTATGGTACTATTTGAATGGTAGACTGATAACTGTTACTGCAGGCAAATTCAATCAAAAGAAGATGCCTGTCTTAGCTCCTTCCAAAATCAAAGATACAAACCTATAGTATATCTTCTAATATCCAAATAACCATTTTTGACTGCCCAGCAATCTAAGGATAGGTGGCAGAGCTAACATTCCTAGGTGTCTCGATAAACTCTTCCAAAGTCTCGAGATGAACCTTAGATCTTGATTATACACAATACTAATTAGAATTCCACATAATCTGACGATCTCCTTGATATATAGTTATGCTAGTTTCTCAACTTTGTAGTCTGTTCTGATTGGTAAACAATGAGCATACTTCATTAGACTGTCCACTACCACCTAGATACTATTATATCCATCTCTTGCTATTGGTAGATTAATCACAAAGTCCATAGTTACTTGCTCCCATTTCCAATCAAGAATGAGAAGTGGTTATAATAATCCCGATGGTCGCTAATGTCTGTTTTTACTAACTGATAGGTCAGGCATTTTAGAACATATGTTGCTATATCTTTCTTCATCACATTCCACCAAACTATTTTTTTAAGTATTAATACATCTTCATTCCTCTTGGATGTACTGCATATCTTGCTTTGTGTGCCTCTTCCAATGCTTTTCCTTTTATCTCATCAGGCACACATCTTTTCTGGTAGAGTAAAAAAGTTCCTTGACCATCTATGTTGAATTTGGGCTTTTCAAGACTCCCAACTACTTCTTTCTACTTCAATATCTAACTATGATTAGCCTAAGCTTGTCATATCTCATCATGTAGCTCTAGCTATATCTTTACTCCTACGATCCAACCTCATTATTTCATTCTAATCACCACATCTGCTCTTGGACTCTCTAGTGTTTCCTTTTTCAACATGTGGGCTATTTCAGTCTTTTAACTTCGTACATCAGCCACCACATTCTTCTTTCCTAAGTAATAGATGATAGAGAAGTCATAGTCCTCCAAAAACTCAATCTATATTTGTTGTCGCATATTCAAATCCTATTGAGAGTATAAATACTTGAGGGTCTTATGATCAATGTATACTTCAAATATAGCTCCATAAAGTTAATGCCTCCATTTTTTTAGCATAAATATTATTACAGCCAACTTCAAATCATAAGTTGGGTAGTTTTTCTTGTGTGGTTTTAGTTTTCTAGACACATAGTTGACAACTTATCCCTTGTGCATTAACACACATTTAAGCCCTGTTTTAGAAGTGTTGGCGAATACGTGAATCCTTCTAATCCTTCTAGGATGACCAAAATTGGAGTTGTTGTCAATCTGTTCTTCAATCCCTGGAAACTTTGCTCACAATTATTGTTCCAATCAAATGGTTGATCTTTCTGGTTTAATATAGCCAACGGCCAGCTATTTTAGAGAAGTCTTGTACAAATCTTCAATAATAGCCAGTAAATCCCAAGAAATTATGAACTTCTATTACAGTCTTAGGTTTTTTCAAGTTGACTATCACCTCTATCTTAGAGGATCAACCTTGATCCCATCTTGAGATATAATATGTCCCAAAAATGCCACTTTTTCTTTCTAAAACTCACATTTAGTAAATTTGGCATACAACTAATGCTCCTTCAGAGTTATAAGAACTAAGTACTAGTACTTTGCATGCTCTTCTTCGGATTTAGAAAATACCAGAATGTCATCGATGAAAATGACTACAAACTAGTTTAGAAACGACCTGAAAATTTGGCGCATTAAGTCTATAAATGCTGCTGGTGCATTGGTTAATACAAAGGGAATTACCACAAATTCAAAATGACCATACCAAGAATTAAAGGTGGTCTTTGGGATGTCTTTTTTCTTGACTTTTAGTTGGTAGTACCCCTATCTCAAATCCTACTTTGAGAAGATTCTTGACCTTTATAGTAAATCGAACAATTTCTCTACATGTGGTAGGGGTACTTATTCTTGATAATGACCTTGTTTAATTCTTTATAGTCAACGCATATCCTTAGAGACCTATCCTTCTTTTTGATAAATAGTAGTGGGGCTTCCTAAGGGGATGTGCTTGGTCTAATGAACCATTTTTCTAGTAGCTCCTCAAGTTGGTTCTTAAGCTTTTTAAGCTTGGTGGGTAACATTCGGTAAGGAGTCTTAGAGAAAGGTATGGTCCTAAGGAAAGTGTGAATGACAAACTCTATTTCTCTATTAAGGGGTAATAAATCCAATTCCTCAAGGAATACCTCTAAACACTCAGCCACTATCTTCACATTCTCGAGTTTACAGTATCTCAGGGTTTATTAATGAGGTAAGCCAAGAATCCTTGTCTACTTTCCCTCAGAATCTTCTTAGATTCTAGTGCAAATATAATTGGTATTAGGAAAGTGTTGTTTTCGGAATGACATGTCGGTATTAGTAGCTTATCCCTTAGAGTGGAGTACTTAGTGTAATAGGTCACCAATGCCTGATGTTTGTATAGCCAATCCATTCCAAGGATAAATTCATATCCTTGTATAGGCATTTGTATAAGATCAGCTAAATACACTCTATCCCTAATCAAGATCAGGTAAACTTGATAGATGATGTCTATCATTAACCCTACTCTTAAGGGTATCTAAACTTTCATCTAGTAGGCCATGATTTCAGGTTGTATTTTTAATTTTTCAAACACAGTTAAAGATATGAAAGAATGTAAAGCACTAGGATCGTATAGGGCATTTCTATTAACTCCAAAGATTAAAATCATACCTTCTACCACTTCAGAAAGATCGGGTATTTCTTCTCCAATTAGAGCATATACATGTGCTCAAACCTCTGGTTTCCTACTAGTTCCTATAGCTTGTTTCCCTTTCTCTATGGAAGTTAGCTTTTTTCAATTTGGGAAATCCTTGAACAAGTGTTGATCACTACCACAAACCACACATCTACCCTATTTATCCAATATCCTAATTCTTCAAGCCTGATTTTCCACAAATCCACATATCTTTGGCACTAGATTCATGGCCCTACCAGTCCGTAACTTTAGTTGCTTTTTTCCAGGATTGTTCTGCCTACTAGGTGGTAACCTCCCTTTTTGCCCTTTATCTTCAATCTTTTTAATCTCCTACAGATCTAATTCTACCTGTAGTGCTTTACTCACTGCATGATTGTAGTTCGGAAGATCACATGAGAGAAGGCCTCGTCTAAGTTTTGGTTGTAACCTTTCTACAAATTTGTGAACCTATTACCCCTTATCTGCATGTATATGAGGTGCATACTGAATTAGTCAATTAAATTTGGCTTCATCTTGACTGACTAATAATGTTCCTTGGATCAATTCCATGAATTCTTTGTCCCTAGCATGCTTGGTTACCTCCGGTACATATTTTTCCATAAACTCTCAAGTGAAGTTTTCCTAAGTTTGATGAGTTCCGTCCATAGTCCACCTATGATCAATCATTTGCCACCAATCATGTTCAAGACCCTCCAATAGAAATGTAGCATATCAGATCTTTAGCTCATATGGATAACACAGAGTTTCAAATATCTTTTCTAGGCTCTTAACCAACATCTTCATTTTTCTATCATTGAGTTCCCTTAGGAATTTTGGGGGTTGCAACTAGAGGAATTGATCTAAGGCTCGATCTTTAGCTGGCTCTTCAATATTCCCTACTTGATAACCCTATCCGTATTGCTAGCAAAATTGCATAAATTGTTGCCACAACAAAAACATAGGCCCAGCTGGTTAGCCCGCAGTGGGTTGATTAACCTATGGGATCTGTGAAACCTTTTCTAGCAAATTTTGTCAATCAGTAGGTGCTTTGTGCCTAGGAACATGCTTTATGGCAGTCTGTGTCTCAAGTGGTCTCCCTCTTCCTCACCAACCTTCTCGGGGTGGTGCAAGTATATAAGAACCTTCATGGGATACCATTATCTTTCCTAAATCATCCTTTGTTCCTTCTTAACTTGATGCTATCAAATTACATAATGACATCTAAAGTTAGCATTGAAATTTTAATCTCTTAGATACAATTATAAGGTGTTTGACAAATTAAGCTAAGTTCATTGTAACAAAAGTTAAATTATAAAGATCTACCTAACAACTTCCATTATCACTCTAATCTCATCCTCAATTCTTTCTTAACCATAGAAAGATTCTCAATCATACTTAAAATAGCCAAAGTTCTCTTCTCAATCTAAAGTGCAATGTTCACTTATGGAAGTGAAGACTACAACTAAGCGGCTATCCTAAACGTAATTTCTCACTTCTTATAGACTCCTTATCTATCATTTTAATACCTATTCACCTAGGTTATTGATAAACCTAGATGCTGATACCACCTCTGCGGCACCCCTTCCCAGGATAGCACCTAAGCTGAGGTGCCACTTAGTTTAAGCTTGAAATACAGTTTAAGTAATAATTAGGAAACCTAAAATTTAACCAACTCAAATGAGAAACAACTCATACTAAACCAAAAAGCCCCTCCATCAAGCATAATATATATAATGAAATATCTTAAGTTCTATACAAGCATCCACAGAACAACTCTAATATAGCTATGTTAATCAGGTGTAGACTATATATACTTTTATAGCACCTAATCTATTACTAAAAAGCTTCCAACTAAAACATGAACCTCTGCTCCTCACTTAGACCTGTCTAGAAAAAAATAAAGAATACAAGAAGAGTAAGTCCTAAGGACTTAATGAGGAAAAGAAAATAACAAGTTTGAAAGGAAAATTAGTGAGATACAATAATCAATGAACATTTCGGTAACAAGCAATATTTTCAATACGAGTCAACAAGATACATAGCACAGTGATATCAGGTTCAACAGATTGTTGATCATTCTGACCTTATTATCTCATATCAAATGATAATTTCTAGCACCGAGCACTGGTACAATATAAATAGTATTTTGTTACTGCTCCATTACTCAAGCACTTAGCTCGGCGTGTAACAACTTATTATATAACACTATTAACCTCATGCTAGATCCTACCACTCGTAGTTCGCTACCTCCAGCTACCTATAAGTTGGGATCGTAGTGGGTACTAGTTGTAAGATCTACATCCATTGGTCTCTTCCACTTGGCCATCTTTTGAACCTAGTCCCTAGGCCCAAATCCCTCTATGGCATCCTTCCGATTAGTAATTGCTCATGTCTTCCCATGGGTGAGTAACCGCCCATGTCTTCTCATGGATTAGTATAATATAATACTAATAGAAAAGGATTTAACCCTTAAATCAATAAACATGAGTGTAACCAAGTAAAGTTTAGAAAAGGTCTAGCATTGAAATCCAGAGGTGCTAATGGGAACAGACTTAAGAAGGGGCCCTTCTAGACATACCCTATCAACTAGTGTGGCTCTTTGCTCTACCTAGCACATATTTTACAATACTAACCGAATAAAACATTTAAAAGAGTCAAGAATACAACAAGGTGCAAGTTTGGAAAAATTAGTATACACAAAATACTTGTCGGCAAGTCCATTTTAAGTTACAAAATGATTCAACAAGTAATATAAGGTCAACCAGCAAGGCTGTGGGATATAAGGGACACAAAACGAACATCATAATAAGAGTTTTGGATACCAAAATAGAAATAGGCAATATCCCTCACAGTAGTATGAGTCAATTAGTGCATAACAAGCAAGATTTCGAATAATGTACAAATTTTCAACAAATACAATACAGGAATAGAAACCTTCATAGAGGTTTCTTCACAAGAACCAATAGATATAAATGAGACCAGAGTGGCAAACCTTACCTTCAAAGTTTCATAAGGCCATCACAATCAATAGCTTACTAGTCTATTGGACCCACTTCCTCAACACCAAACCAAAAGAGTATAATTATAGTCAAAATCTACATTTGACCTCAATAGTCACCATTATGCTTATCATTAACCCAAAATCACTAATTCTCAGTTAACATGATAATTTTAGGGCTTAAATGGTACTACTGACCTAAAATGGCTAATAAGATCATTATTACCAAAAACTTTCTAATTTTCATATCAAGTTTAATAACATAACGTAAACTAGTCCTCAATTACATAGTCTTTCTCATAATATCATCCTAAACCACAATAATAGCTTAATTTCCTCGCCATTAATCCCAACCAATGCTACTTAGGTCTTAAATTCATGAATTTAGATTTAATTACCTAGTTAGCTCAATTAATCCCAAAGTATCATATAATATACAAGGTCCAGGTCCACCAACAATATTATTCTCCTTACATGGGAAACATATACATATATACCAATGATACCATAATCCTCAATCTTGGCATAATTACAAGGTTCACAATGGAAAAGGGTACAATATATGTGTGTATATATGTAATATCTCTGATCCAACTTCTTTGCCAAGATCTAATTATACAAGCCTCGAAATCATAAACCGAACACACCGCCACTATTGTCGCAACAAGCTAAAGTAACTATCTCTTCACCGCCGCCATAGGAGAAGCTCAATAACACCACCAAAAGCTGAGTCTTAGCTCAACAAACACAATGCCCAAGTTAATTTTCTCTTCTGCCACCGAATTGAGGTCAAATTGACCAAAAGCGCCACTGCTCCACCACATCTACCACACAGATTTTCTTCTGATCCCACTAATGTCTACTGCTCAAACTAAAAACTAATGGTACCTATCTACTTCCCAATATAAGTTCTACACAACTTATACCTCGGAGCCTAACTTGGTCGTTGGAAAATGGAAACCCGTCAACCTCCACGGTTGGCCAATTTTCAATCCCAATTTTTGGTGGCTTCGCTGCTTGATTCGCCATGCATATGGGGTCAATATGTTCACGGTGATGAGGGGAAGCTAAATATTGATTTGGTTTTTTTTTTGGGTGCGTCACCAAAAATCACTGGAATTGGTGGGGGAAGGGCTTTCGGTGAAAGTAGAAAGAAAAATGGGGAAGAAAGGATGAATTGTTAATTTTTATATAATTTGATCTTTTTTATTTAAAATTTGACCCCTCAAGTTTTGTTTTTATTTAATTAAGTCCAATCCAAAATTTGTTCTTTTAAATTCTAGTCCTAGACTTATTAATGCTTAAAATTGGCCCATTTGACCTGAAATAATCACCATGCAACCACAAAAGCTTCCAAGTTTGGTTCAATTAAATTTTCAAAAATTACAAATTAACCCCAAAACTTTCAAATATATTTCAAATAGGTTTTTTAAAATTATAGTTTGGCCCTAGAACTATTTAGAATGCATAAATAATTGAAATTCATGAAAATAAAATTAATGACAATTAATTTCACCAATTATGAAATATCTAGGGGTGTTACATTAATAATTATAATAAAAATTAGTACTGTGACGTCACACTTGAGATAATGCTATTTCTATTGATTAATCAAGTATACAATTAATTTATAAAAAATTTATATGTTAGTATCTTAATTAATTTCACCTTTTCTTTTCATCTACACATAAATCATATCTTCACGAAATTTCACCTATAGAATATGAGTTATAAAACATTTACTATAATAGAACTTATGTTTTTAATATATTTAATTATTTTATAATAGCTAATCTTCATTTTATAATAATAAATACTATATATATTGTGGTGTAAATATAATTAATTATTAAATATAAGAGAAAATTTATGGCAAATTTATCAAATTATAAGCGTTGAATTGGAGATAATATTTTTTTTAGATAGTTGAAATCACTTTTTTGTATTATAAATAAACAAAAATATTTTATTTTAATCAAGAAAATAATTAATTTAAAAAATTTAGAAATTTTTAATGGTTTAAATAATATTAAATTTAATAACCTGCAATCAATGATAATCTTTTAAATTATTTAAAAAACTAAAAATTATACAACCACAGTAAATAACACTTGACATAATTCTGTTCTTACTAACTATCAATTATACAACTTATAAATTTATATATTATTACTTTAATTAGTTTTACTCATAATTTTCATCCACCACACACAAAACAACATCTTTATCATCAAATGTTTCTTATTATTATTATTAATTATAAAATTTATATATATATATATATATATATAAAACACTAATATGAGTTATAAAATATTTACTAATATATATAGAATTTATATAAATTAATGTATTTAACTATTTTATAATAATTAATCTTCATTTCATAGTAACGCATTTACCAAAACTAATGAGAAAATTTGTTGTTCAATTAGGTGAATTCATAAATGTATATTAAAATTAAGTTTATTAATTATTCATAATAAATTACTTATATATTAGTTATATTTATAGTAAAAAATATTTTATTTACATAAATATATTAATAATCATAAAGTATTTTACAACATAATATATATCTATTATAATTTTAAAAAACCAAATAATAAGTAATTACTTTCAATATATAATATTATATAATTTTTAAAATCTTGGGATGGAAAATTTTCATCACAAAATTCTAATTTTTGCAATGGATTTGATTTCCATCACCAAATGTCTTTGTTTTATTTTTTTTATATTTTTGCTACGAAATGTTTTTCCGTTGCAAAAGTATAGATTTTTAATTTTTTTTTCTTTTCTTGGTGATGGAAATATCCATTGCAAAATTCTAATATTTATGATGAATTTGCTTTCTATCGCAAAATATCTTCCTTTTTTTATTTATTTATTTTTGCAATGGAATTTTTTCTGTTGCAAAATTTTTTATTTTTAATTTTTTCCATTTATATCCATCCCAAAAAAATTAATTTTTATTTTTGTATTTTGCAATGGATATCTGCCGTTGTGAAATTAAAATAAATATATATTTTAATATATTTTCAATTTTGCCATAGCATTTGCAACTACTATATTTTTCTATTCTTAAAAATCCATTGCAAATTTCAATTTTTTAATATATTTTTCTATGAAAAATATTTATTAAATTTATTAGCACTTGATTTACTCATTTCTAATTATGTGCATGTAAGAAAGATTCTTTTTTTTTTTCTATATAATATCATATACTTTGATAAGTTTATTTTGATTGGTTGAATCCTTACTTATTTATAATATTTTTTATAAAAAAATATTTTATTTCTATTTAGTAAATAAATTATTTATAAAAAATCATGATATATACAAATAAAAATCCAAATTTTGTTGTTAAGTAAATACTATTACCCAATTGAGATATTTCATATTTTGTAATTTACATTGGCTTTGATAATATGAACTATCAAAAATTAAATGGATATACAATGTAATGAAATTATCTAATAAATTAATATGAACTCTAATAAATATTAACTTATTATTTATTTAAAGAGTGAGATTTTTTTTTAAAATTTAATTGTACATTTTTAACCAAAAGAACTTAAAATTTATCCTAAAAAGGTAGTTGATAACAAATTGTTTCAAAACAACAATCAATTTTTTATATTTAATAATTTTTTTGTATTTATATAGAAACAATCACATTATTTTTAGTTGAAGTAATACAATATTCAATTATTTCTAATCAAAATTTAGTAAATAAATAAAAATATTGAATCATTTGATCAAATAAATTATTTTTGTTAGTTAATTATTTAATTATTTTCTAGACAACTTCAAAAGTTTAAAATTAAAATTAAAACACTTAACAATCAAATAAGAATACTTAACAATCATAATTATCACTTAATATCATGACTTATTTAAAAAAATTTATAATTTATTTGTTGCTTAGGAAAGAGATAAATAAATATTTATGTAAAATATCGAGCCATCACTTCTTTATTAAAAAGTTAGAAGTTTGAAAAATGAATAATTATAAATTAATGGATATGCATGTCCTCAATTTATCAAAGTCCTTAAAATTCGATTATTTTTACAATAATAGTTTTAGATATGTAAAATATTTTTTGGTGAAGTTATATATATATATATAATATAACAAATAATTTTATTGAAGAAATTATTTTAAATATAGACTGGTACTTCCTACAACAACTATAACTCTTAACTTCATTTTTATATTGTTAATTTAAATTATTTTAGTTTTTAAATAATATAATAATGGAGAACTCTTTTTTAATTATTTAAAATAAATTCTTTTTATATGGGACATATATATATAATTAAAATAGTTAATAATTTAAAATTTTGATAAATAATCACTTAAATAAGAAATGATATCAATTTTTATATTTTTCAATATATTTAATTACACTATTTTATAATTATATCACACACATTTATTTTAATACTTTTGCTTATAATAATTCACAAAAATATTTTTACATGAATTAATGACGTGAGATAAAAAAACAGATTGACTAAAAGTAAGTATCCATCCAATTATTCATAATTTTTATATTCTAATTAGAAAAGAAACTTATGAGAGACTGGTATTTTATTTTAAACTAAATATTAAAAATTTACTTATTATTTCATTCATGTACATAATATATGTTAATTGATAATTTCAAAAATAATAAAATAACTACATATATAAATAAGAATAAATAAATTTTACTTATCAAAGTTGTATAGAATATTAATAAATTTTTAACTTATAAAAACTTTATGTACAAATTACTTATTCAATTAGTTATCAAATAAATAGTAACCTAATGTAAGTTATTTTCATGGATAAAGTACAAAGAGATTATATATTTACCGTAACTAAAAATATTTAATATTTAAAATTCTCAAATGCCATGAAAATTGTTATTATAACTTGCACATTATTAAGAAATCATACAGAAAAAGCTTTATATTAAGAGAAGAAATTATTTGTTTATTTATCATATCAAAATATGTATGTATGTGTATCTAATTTAGAAAGCATATTTAATAAAATATTCTGCACTATTTTTATTTTCTTAATTTTTTATTTATTTTTAAAAATTTTATCATTTTATAAATTTTTGAATAATTTATAAATTTAAAGTGAACAATTCTTGATATACTACAACTTATTTAAGAATGAGTTATCCGCAAACATAATATTTCTAATTGAAATATTCCTATTATTTTATCTAATTAATAATAAATTTTCTTTCGTTATTGCAAAAAGTAATCACACTTCATGCTTTAATCACATAAAGTAAAATAAATTCTATTATAAAATAATTATTTTCAATACATTATATTGTATATATATTAATTAATAAATAAAGTCCATTTAAATGGTATTCAGATTTACGAGAAAAACTCAAATTTCTAATTGTCAAATTCTAATACGTATTTATAAAATTAATTTCTGAGACATATCACACCACAACAAATTCAAGCATCTTTCAAATTTCGACCTCTTACCATGACGAGCATCAAATCGAAGAATTGTAGATACTAACCCTTAATTGTGGAGATATTTTTCAGATACAGTCACTATCTTTTTTCTTATCTTTTATATTTTTTGCAAGAAATTTATGCAAGCACCAATGTATGCTCGCAATACCCGACCAGTGAACCGACTCATGGTAGCCTGAACTTGTGCTTTGGGGTAAAAACTCAACAGAGTCGTCAATGATCAAAGCCAATTCTGAGCCACCTTCAGGCTACAGAAGGAGACGAAGTACCGCTTGGCAAAACTACAATTATTGTTAACCAAGGAAAATGATTCGTGGTAACTGGAATCTCAAACCCATTGTTGAGCATGATATCCAAACCCATGAAACCTCTTCGTCAGCACCAACGACGCCGGAACCCATTTCAAATTTGCATCCAGAAGACCGAACCCGCCCTCAAAATCGCAGGAATTCGAGGTGGGCGCCTCCAAATCGTGAGGGCAAATCTTCGTTTGTGAAGAAATCTGAGGATGAAGAGGAGGGTTCTAATGGTGGATCCAGCTCAAAGTTGAATCTTGATTCAAATTGTGATGATGTAAATGGAAAAGAGGAGGGTTCTGTTGGTGTGTCGGGCTCAGGATTGAGGCTTGGTTCTGATAATGGTGAAATTAAGGGGGACAGAGTTGACGGCGAGAAGGGGCATGAAGACGTTGAAGGGTTGAATTCTAGTAACGAAGTTGATGAGGATGAGACTATTAAAAGATTAGAGGAGCGCAGACTCAGTGTTGAAGAGCCCAAGTTGTCGGAGGAACAGTTGAGCATCAATAAACAGCTGCAGGAGGATGAGGTATTTATTAGGAATTCTTGAATTTTGTTTAATCTTGAAGAATGCAGCGTCCCGTTTGGTTTTTGTGAATTGTTTTCTATGTTGATTTGATGAATATACTTATTGGGTGTCAAATTTTAATTGTCTGGCTCAAGTATTCATACACTGCTTTGTGCTATATTTGTTATTAATTGGAGAAATGCGCTATTTCAGTTATATTAATTCAGATGTTATTTGCCAGTGAATTCTTGCTGATTATTGAACCCAAACACTACTTGCTATTGATAATAACAACCTTTGGAGTTTAAATACAGACTTATTGTTGCTGAAGATTGATATTGCCATAGTAAATTAGGCACTATAAATAATAATTGTATCATAATATAATGATTTAATTTTATCTTGAAGAACTAAACCTTTTGTAGAAGTTTTGAAGTTGAGGCCAGGGTGCCAGAGTTTTTAAAATATTTTTTGGCTTGCCACCATTTGAAAGAGTGGAATTTGTAGCATCCAATTTGGTCCTTTGTCTGCTTGGTGGATATTACCTTTGTGTATTTTTTCCAACATGTGTGCCCTTAAGCCGTACCTACATATAAGATGGTAGGGAGAGGAGAAGAGAAAGGTGAGGGGTTTTGGAACCCATTTCATATGATGTCACATGTATATTTATTATTCATTATGCCATTAACACAGTAAAAGATATTTGCCAACTTCTAGATGCATGTCTATAACCTATGTGAAGATTGGAAAATATGTGACTAATGGCTTATTTTTTAAAAGAAACGATGTAGCTAGTCAAACATGAGTAAATGTGTCTGTCAATGACAGAGATATATAGAACTTAATGAGCGTGGTAAGTTCTAATTAGTACGTAGGAGCATAAAGATCTCGGAAATCAGACTCTATCCTAGATGAACTAAAACTTATTGAAGTGGTTCAATCGGCATGATTAGTGTATCTACACTAACAACCTAGACAGATGAGGATTTATGTGACTCAAATGTTGAAGGTTGAGATGAAATGGAGAACAAGACGAGTGGAATGGATTCTTTAAGAGCAGTATAGTGATAAGATTTGTAATATGGGGGCTAGGATGTGCATTTGGTGAAACAAAATTGGCATGAGACAAACTAAAATTTTGATACACCAAAAAGAGCATAGCTAACACCAAACCAATTAGTCAATTCAATTTGTTGATTACCAATTTTCTTTTAGTTTTTCAGTTTGGCACATTGGCAGACCAAGATTTTCAGAAGGAAAAAAGAAAAGAAAATGCAAAAGCTCAAAGTTTTTCACATTTCCTGATTTCCATTCTAGGACCATCTGCAAAGTAGAAGTTAGAAATGGATATTAACTATTAAGCATTCGAAATCTAATTTCCAAAATTTTAAGTTCGAATTCAAATTTTCAATAAAAAACTAGGGAAAAAAAATAAGTAATTAGTGATTTAGGTGGTCAGGGTTTTCAAGATTGTCCATTTGGGAACAAGTGGTTTCAGGAGCTGAGTCCACCACGGAATCTCCTCTGGCAGAGCCCTAATTGTGGCAGCTGGTGAGGAACGACTGGTGCTTATTAGCTTGTGAAGTGAAGCAGACAACTGCAAAGTGAGAGGACTTTGGTGGCTGCTCTGGAAGCTGCTGCACAGTGGTGGCTGGTGAGGGAATTAGAAAAGAGTAAGTATGGTGTGTGAACATTTGGCAATAAGCAGTATTCAGTTCTAGAGAGCAAACTTTAAACTAAAGGAAATAAGGAATAAAAGGTTAAAAAATAATAACATAAAAGAATTAAAAAGAATATATAAAATTAATTTGATATTGGGTTCAGCATGGTAAACCAAACATAAAATCGATATTGAATTGTATACTGAAATGTCAGCTTGTTTGCCGAACCGTGCACACCATAACTTGGCTTGATTGTGCACATAACATGGGTAGATTGAAATGATGTAACATCAGCACGTGTAGAATATAATCTCCAAAATAAACTTTAGTGTGAGCGAGAGGTGAGGTGAGGCAACACCATGTTGCCTCTTTCTCCCCATGCCAGGCAAGCACCATAAGGCGAGGTGAGGCAACCACCTTTGTTGCTTTGGTTGCCTCAATTGCTTTGGACGCCTCAGTCGCGTTTGGTTCAATTTAAAAAAAATAATAATAAATCAGTTTCCTATAAGAAATCTTAACCTTTTGTAATAAATAACCCACAATTAATAAGCATCCAAACATTTTCCTATAATCAAGGCATTCTCTCCAACACCTTGATTCCAGCAACCTTGACCCCAAGTTTCTCTCTTCTCTTCTATCTTCTGTTTTTTCATTTCTTATTTTGTTTTTTTTTTAATGTTCTTTTCTCATACAGACAACATTTTTGATTTTTTGAATCTTTCTTTTTCAATTTGTTTAGTATATTAGTACTTAAACTAAATCTTAACATATTTAATTAGTTTGCTATTTTAATATAAAAATATTAATATATTAATATGCTAATCTATTAATACTTAATATATTTCACTAATTTAATTTGTTGTACTATATATATATTTTAACTTTTTTCTTAATTATTGCCTCATTCGCCTTTTGGTCGCCCGCCACTCGTCTCACGCCTTTAATAACTATGAGTGTCAATAGTCTTTCTTTTTGATGATCTTAGAAGATCACTCTCACAGAACTCAGATCAAGCTAATGACTAAATTGTTCACATTCAAATGTGAGAAGGGGTTGATCATGTTATGACAATGGCCCTCCACCCTTAGTGAAAGGGAATAGAGTGAGGTAACCCACCTAATGAACTAAATAAGACATGTCAAGAATCAATAACAATCAACAAGAATTGCATCATTCCAAATGCCTTCTGGTACATGCATATGAAACATCATGGACCCCTCACTTGTAAGAGATGTTATTCCTCTTACTGCATCCCAGTTTGGTGGGGATTAGCAATGGAATGATTGATTTAACTTATACGAGTAGTCATGAGTTGCAAAGGACAAGAGTAGTATTCCTTACACCTTTATAAATGGAATTGCAAATTTGTAACCTGAAATGTTGTCAAATTTTAGCACAGAATGCAATGATTTGTCATGTTATTAGAAATAATTTGTGTAGGAAATTATGTACATGTTGTAAGACATTAAAGCACCAGTATGGACATCATAAGTAGGACAGGAGGTTTTTGACTGGAATAACTTGAACTAACTTAACTCTATTTATTAATTTGGTAAGTCAATGAAATAGATGATAGTTTTTCCCGATTAATGCAAGTGAAATTTTAAGGATGTTTGAATATTTAAACTTGTCTCTAGCTTCTTCAAGTTGTATTATAGGTGCTAAAGATGACAATTATACTGATTTGGATGGAGTGACAGTAAGCGGACAACGAGTATGTGATGATTTTGGTGATAGTGATTGGTTATTTGTATTCAGTCCTTTGGCCAAGTTCAAGTCCATAATAACACCAGAATGAGGAAAGAAGTATGATTTAGACAGTCTGAATTAGTGGTTGATTTATACAGAAGTAAAATAACAGAGAAATTGTGGATTGTAAAGTAAAGAACATAAAGAAAAATTCGAACCAGTCTCATTGTCCTACAGCCTTCCATTGGCTAAGGTATCAGTGCGTGCTGAATTAGAATGTTGCTGATTAAGACTAATATGTGGATCTGAGTCATGATTGGATACCAAAATTGACTATCAGGACTAGGTCTAACCTGCTCACTGCAGACTGCATCTGCAGCGACTAAAACACTATGTATATATTTTTATTTGATCCTCTACCCCCAGGGGGCCTAGAAAACATTTGCCACCAAGATACCTTGATCATGATGAGCTAATCAATCATTTCACATAGAAGATTATGAGACCAAGGATGACTTAGCAGCTAACTGAGTCTATAGCTCAGCCCCAGAAAGGGAATCTCTGCACTGAAAATTATCTAGAAATTAATTTCCTCTGACCAGCTAAGTCTTCAAGCCAGCCCTTTCTTTCTCTCTTTCTGCATGAATCATGCATCAAAGGCAATAGGTTCCAAAGCACTCAATTCCTTGTGAATATACTTCAGCTTAGTTAGTACTCCTCCGCTGACTCTTTTCCTTGCTGCAACTGGCAGTACTAGAGACTGAAGTTACTTTATTCATGCTGAAAGCAACATTTGATTTGTGCTTACTGCATGGATCTACCCTTCAAGAGTACGCTATTGGTTCATGACTTTTAATTGAATGTATGCTTTTAAATGGAGGTGATATACGGAATTAAAAGTCTAAAATTTTTATGATGACAAAATATCAAGTATCAACATATGGAGAGGGAAAATGCAAGTATACATCACATCGCATACTGTAAGCTGGTCAGATGTAAAAGGTTCAAGGATGCTAGGCTGCAAAAGCTGCATAGAGTGGCATCCACAGAGATGCTTTTTACAAATTATTGGTGGTTAAGTTATGCTGTGTACAAGACAGTCTATCTATTCCAGAAGTATCAGGTATTCTGAGATCTGAGGAGAAAACTGGAGTGGTTGGAAGATGCTAAATATGAAATTTAAGCACTCATGTAGTAGAAAGTCATTATGATAAGTGTTGGAAAATTGTAATGGAAATAACAAAGATTAAAGGAAACAAAGATTTTATTGGCTAGTAATTGTGCAAGAATCTTAAACACACTTACACCAATCAACCAGTCTGTATGGAGAGGACCAAGCTCCCAATGCAAATACTAGATAACCAAAATTTTAATCCTGGCAGATATTTGTACTAAACATCTGCAGGGGTCTGATTTGCAATAACTGAAAAATAGGAGAACATGCACTAAGTGGTAAGGTGTGCTGGTAGCAGCAACTCTTCCAAATCTGCCCCACTAACTAATCCTAGAAATGAAAGGAGTTGGGGTTGGACTTGGTCAAAGCCTTTAACATCTTCATCTGCACTCCCATGCTTTCTTCTAGAATATCTCTTAAGATGTGGCAAAGATGTGCCTGTTTCACATTCCTAAAGTGCAATTCAAAATCATGAAATGGAAGGGCAGCCAGGCTAGAATGAGGCCCAGAATTTCAAAGTTCAATCATCAATCACTGGAATAAAAGATCAAATAATTTCTAGTTTCACTGTTTCCTGTTAAGACTGCTTCTAAAGCTTTGAAAATATGTATAAAATTAGATGCGAACAGGGTCATCAGAGTGAGAAGACTTCAAAACTTCTTTGCATTGTACCATATTTCTCTCTCTCTCTCTCTCGCTCTCGCTCTCTCTCTCTCTCTCATCATTTCTCTTGTTATCTTGCAGCTACTAGCTATGGAATCTATTTATGGAGATAACATTTTCATTCTGGACAACCAGAGTGGCTTAAAGTGTTTTCGGGTACTTAACTGATCATGATTGTTTACGCTTTTTGCTAGAAAGAAATTTTAATATTGGTTTTATTGTACAGGCTCATATTCATGTTGAAGTGCCCAAAGGACTTTGCATCACTGCAAAGTTTAACTCCTCCAATTTCCATGAGAAAAGAGATGACGATTCTTCAGATTTCTCATACTCTTTCCAAGTTGAATATCTGCCGCCCATTATATTGACATGTTTATTACCTAAATCATACCCAAGCACATGCTATCCATACTTTACCATTTCAGTTCAATGGTTGGGATCTGCTAAAATTTCTGATCTCTGCTGCAAGCTTGATTCAATTTGGCAAGAACAGGCTGGGCAGGAGGTTATATACCAATGGGTGGAATGGTTACAGAGTTGTTCCCTCTCTTATCTTGGTTTCGACAATGAGATAGTTCTTGGACCCTATGGTGTAAGACATGATGAAGATAGGAGGGCAATTTCAGGAAGTGTCTCCCTTGATGTTGATATTCCTTCTATAAAAGGTTACAATGATCAACAGCGCCATGAGAACTTTTGCAGAAACGTCCAAGAATGTTGCATCTGTTTCAGCGAGTTTCCTGGTAAGTCATCTATATATTCACAGCATTCCAGTTTGGAAGAGTGCTTAATTAAGGTGTGCAAATAGCACACTGTGCAGGTCCCTGATCCTAAGAATTCATTAATTCAGATCTGATAGTTCAGTTGTAAAATTATGAAAATGATAGAACAGCAATATCTTTGCTACAAATTATTTCATGCATATTCACATGATTAAACTCTAAAGAGAAATCAGTCTCAATCCGTTGTTTTTCTGTTTAATTTGGTCTTGTGGAGGGGTATTATTAGTTCATCTCATTATTTTGCTCCTCTAGGATGGTGGGTGTACTGGTTTGTGTCCCTACAATAATAATATATATTCCGACTTCAATAAAGTGACATGTAAATGAGTTGTCAGGCTTATGCTTATTTTATTATAATTTAATTTGCAGCTTAGCTTGCACGCATCCTATTCAGTCTTCACCTTCATTGATTTTTTTTAATGAGAATCCTACTTGTGATTTAATTCAGTTGTGGAAAACCTAAATTTGCTGGATAGTCGAAGCTTTATCTACTATTTCTACATATGGCTTTATTGAATCTGACCATGTATTCTCCCATAAAACATGCATATTTGATCAACACAAGTAATCTTTTACTGTAGTCAACTGGGAAATGCAGATCACGTGTGTGGTTCTGAATATTTCTAAATTATACTTGACAAGATACACTTAAGGAAATTAAAAGCTCGAGGGAAGCTTAAAAATGCTAAACATCTAGTATTTAAACACAGAGTGCGTCATATGAGTTGAGATTCCAAAAATCTTTTAGGAGTTCACGTTTAAAATCAGAAGAATTACATTGAAATTCTTATAATTCATTTCAGCTTTGCAATTATCTCCTGCTATGTACTGGGAAATAGTTGTCAATTGGTCTTCTCGTCCTTTATTAGGTTTGGAATTCATTAGACTGCCATGTCAACACTTCTTCTGTGAGAGATGCATGAAAACTTATTCTGACATGCATGTTATGGAAGGAACGGTATTAAAACTTCAATGCCCAGAAGCAAAATGTGAGGGCATGATTCCACCTGGTTTACTTAAAAGATTACTAGGTGAAAAAGAGTTTGAACGTTGGGAGTCCTTGATGTTACAAAAAACACTGGACACAATGATTGATGTGGTTTACTGCCCAAGATGTGAAACAGCATGTCTAGAAGATGAAGATAACCATGCGCAATGCTCAAAGTGCTACTACAGCTTTTGTACACTATGTAGGGACCAGCGCCATGTTGGAGTTGCATGTATAACGCCAGAGATGAAACTACTTATTCTGCAGGTATGGACTGTCCATCATTGTATCACTGCTGTACAAGGAAATTCTTATTATTAGATTGTTCAACCACAATTCCATCCACTGATGTTCTAAATTTTGGAGCAGACAGTAAGTTGGATTGGGAGTGGTGCAAGTGACCTAAATCAGTCAACCCCCTCTTATGTCCTAGTTTCAAACTATTTTAGATGCATAATTTTCTCCTACAAATTTACATGCTGTGATTTGAATCATCTGGCTATGCTGTCTCAGGACTATGTTGAATTTAATATGGGAACAAAGGTTGTTTCCCTCTATATTTTTGGGAAAAAAAGTATTGATGATCGATGATATAGCTTGTTGTCCTCCAGGTTTGTGAATGGCTCCCTTAGAAGCTGATTAAGTTGGTTTGCTTTCGATAATTATAATCAGTTTATGAAAATTTATTTGAAAATATTTTATCCTGGTTCCTATCTTCTAGTTACTTTAATTGTCTAAAGTTGCCACCACTCAAAATTTTTATCCCATCGGAACTGAAATAGCTTCATAAACTGGGTTGTATTTCTGATGTTCTTCACTCATGTTTTTCTCTTCTTTAATTAAATTTAAGCCTTAAGTGTCCTGTTGATTAATGTAATCAATTTACTGTTATCCACCCACTGGGTATTTGCTTTAAATATTGTTTGTCAGGATTACTTCTTTGATATGTCTTTCCTAGCTTTCCGTAAGATGTGAATTTTCTCAATCACTTGGTTGGGATCTTGATTTTACCACAGGAGCGACAAAATTCAACTTTAATGAAGGGCCAACAGAGGCGCCACGAAGAAGATATGATCAATCAGATTCTTAGCATGAAGGAGATAAATCGTTTTGCAAAACAATGCCCTTCTTGTAAGATGGCTATCTCTCGAACTGAAGGTTGCAACAAGATGGTGTGTAATAATTGTGGGCAATATTTTTGCTACCGCTGTAATCAGCCAATCTCTGGATATGAGCATTTCAGGTCTGCTGTCTGGCTTTGACAAAATAATAGATTAACTATAATTTTACTTATATTCTGCCACGTGAAATCTTCGATTTTTTCCTCTTCCATGGGTACATAATCCATGAAGAATTTTTTTTCTTCAGTATGAATTGATCTTATTCCATTCCAATTACTTCTTGTAACTCCCATGACAATCATATGCACTGCGTACAATTTAACTTATGAGCTTTCTTTCCACTGAAGGGTTGGAGAATGTGAACTTTTCCCAACAGAAGAAATTCAGCGGTGGGGGGAGAGGATAAATGGTCGACAAGTTGTTGGTCAGATACAAGCACAAATGTTTGCTGATCGTGGTCATCCCTGCCCTAATTGTGGTCAGCACAATGCGAAGGTGAGGAAAGTCTTTTTAACTTGTTTTTATAACGAATGGTAACTTTGAGCAGGCTGGGGCTGGGGCTGGGGCTGGGGCTGGGGATGAGGATGAGGGCTCATCCTTTGTTTCTTCTAATGTAAATATATGGACACTGACAGGTGGGAAATAACAATCATATCTTCTGTTGGGCATGCCAAAACCATTATTGCTACTTGTGTAGGAAGACAGTGAAGCGCAGCTCCAACCATTATGGTCCCAAGGGTTGCAAGCAGCATACTATTGGATAGTTGTCTGGTGTGGTTAGTTCATTGAGCCAATTATCCAATGATGAATTTTGATGAGAATTTGACTGTACGATGGATGGCATGATTAAACATACAAGCTCGAGAAGAAGAAGAAGCGGGGGCTCTTTAGACGTGTAAATTAATTAGAGCATACATTCCACCACCGTTCACTTTCATTCTTTGCACATACTTGTGCCCCAAGTGATGCATTGTCCATTTGAGTGATGTTGATAGCACGCTTGTTTTTGGTGGTGAGGTTTTTCTACATGTTTTTATGTTATGTAATTCAACATTTTTGTTGAGGGGATGAAACTTTTTTTTAGTATGATTATGTTAATACTTGTTATCATGGAGTTTCTTGGATGTAATTTGAGCTGTCTTACCTAGGATTAGGGTTGAGATCCAAAATATAAAATAAAAAATAGGCAAAATATAATTAATCTATTCTACTTCAAGGATCTATTCATGCGCATAATAAGAATTTAAAAGTAGAAAGTTTACCTTTGAAGATCAATACAAAGGCAAGAGGTAGATCACTCCAAAGGACTCTTCAATGGATGATCAGCGCAAAGTAGAAGATGTCAATGGTTGAACGCCTTCCTCCAAAAATCTTGAAAATTAGTAGTTAACTCCACCACATATCTAGGTAGAAATTGCCAAAATTTTGTCCAAATCAGAATCTTTTAGGTTCTCCAAATTTCCACAGAATTATGTCGGACAGTAGTGGTCCATCAAGAAACTCTTAGCCCCCAAGTGTTGTACTTCTAATTATCAAGTCCACACACTCAAGGCAAGCTTTAAATAAGTCTCAAATATGCTAAATTAGATGAGGATGAAGGTGAGGGAGTGGTGTTGCAGAGAAGAAAAGGAGAGGGAAAGAATTTAGGGTATGCGAATTTTCAACACATAAATATCACACATTTAGAGGGAAATAAGAAAAGCAGTAGAACTTGATCATCACATGGCCGGCCAAGGGGCTGTATTTATAGGGAGGAGGGAGGAAGCAAGTTAGCATCACACCTCCCATGCTTGTTAGCCAACTGGTATGTGAATTTGAATTTCATATTCATTAGTTTTTAATTAGGATCTTCATTTCATTTTATGAAATATAATGCAAATTAACTCTAATTAAATTCAACTGAACTATTTCATTTGATTTTGCTAAAAAATTCAAATTCTCATTTTAATTAAATTAATTTTTTAATTTAATTAATTAAATTGACTTAACTTATTAAGTCAATTAACTTAACTCGTTTAACTCTTTAAATTAATTGGTGTTAATTTAACTCTTTAAGTTAACTTGACTAATTAATTGTCACACGACATCAATTAAATTATCTCTTTAATTCAATTGATCTAATTTAAGTACTTAAATTATTTTCATTAATTTAATAATTAAATTAATTAAGCCAAAATGACCAATAAAATAGTCAATTGTTTTCTCTCCAAAAACACCTAGGTAGAATTTTCTAACTTAGAATATTCCTCCTATTAAATAAGAATTTTCTCAATGCTTTTGTGTGTAACCCATTAGGTTCATCCATTCATTAGATATGAGTTCACAACTTATTGTGGTATTTTGAATATCATAATATTTACATTAGTTTAAACTCCTTTAAACTAATAACCTTTTCAATTAATTTCAATTATCGAAGAGTATCCAATCTCTATATTCAATGTCAAGCAATAAGCCCATGGAGTCCAACTAATTAGATGAATGAATTATATCTTGATGAAACATTCTAGCTTTACGCTTGCCATGCAAATACAGTTTTTCTATCACCTATTTCTCGATAGAGGACTAGGGCAAAATATTTGTTAGCTCCCCAATAACTTCGATAACTATGTTTCTACATTCAAATGTTTAATTTCCCTTTATGGTTTCATTTTTGGAAAACTCCTTTTCCAAATTATCATACTAGCTTGCACAAGGATTTCTTGAAATCGATCATTATAGAATATATAGGATATGCACTTGTCTTTCACAACAACGAGGAGATGGATCCCATCTTGGATCTCGCAAAGCTCCATACTTAAGTAGCTTATGCCCAATCTCAACCCCAAATGACTCGTTACATGGACAAGGAAGAGTCAAAACATAAGGACATAAACATAAGGTTACCATGGATCCTTAGGTCCAAGAACTTATTATATGCACTAGCGTAAGTTGGAGGACTTACCACTACAAACTTGCTATTTCAGCTATCTAGTGGATTCTTTGAGTGGGTCTTCAGTGAACTTGTTCTTTAACAAGTACCCATTAATATATATCTATGTCTAACATAGATTGCTCATGAAATGGAGCAATATCCAACTTCTTAGAATATATATCATTAGTGCAAGTTTATCCAAATCTTATATGCCTTGTCTCACAAGATTTTATGATTTGGAATATTTCAAATCATAACTATAAAGACTTGTTTCATGATCAACATCATATACGTGATCAAATCTCATAGTCTTGTGTGATTTTGGGGCTTTAACCAAATGCTAGTGAAGTAAAATAAGCATAAGATGAAGATGACCATTTTATAAGATTATCATTCAATCAAGGTTGCATCATAAGTGAAATAGTTTTTACATGCTAATCTAATTAGCTGTGGGGCACTCTTTTAATAATCTCTCACTTGCTCTAAAGCCAATTTTCCCAAAGTCTTGAGGCCCATCTTCTTAAGATGTCCTTGAAAGACCTTTTGCATTAGGGGTTTAGTTAGTAGATCTGCTATATTCTGTTCTGAGGCAACTTTATCAACTCAATTGTTGCCTCTATCAATTGAACTCATAAATCAAATGATAATGCATTTACTTGTATTTGGATCACAGATGAGATCTTAGCTCAAGTCCTAAGTTATTTTCAAACAACAACTGTAGGCTGTAGCATGCTAAGCACTACATCCAATTCTTAATAGAGGTAGAGGCCATAGTGCCTTGTTTGGAACTCTTCCAACTCACCGCATCTCCATTAAAACAAAATATATATCCTAAGGTGGATTTGAGGTCATATTCATTAGATTGGAAACTAGAATTCAAAAACCCTTTAAGTTTCAATTCTTCATTGTCGTATACCAAAAACAAATCCTTTGTTCTTCTCAAGTACTTTAGGATTGCTTTTATGGCTTTCTATTGACATTCATTGTGGCCAGATTCAAAGAAGCCCGTAATGCATAATCCTCAGTACTCAATATAGATTTCATCAGTACTTTAGGATTGCTTTTATGGCTTTTATGTATTTCCTAAGTCTATTAGGATTATGCTTGCCATAGCTTTTATGGCTTTATAGTTGCTCAATATAGATTTCATCTTCAATGTTTCTACTGAGGAAATACATCCATTAACCATATCTCATAATCAAAATATACAGCTATGGCAAGCATAATCCTAATAGACTTAGGCATAGCAATCAGTGAAAAGGTTTCCTCAAAATCAATACTAGGTGTATGAGTGTGACCTTTTTCCACTAATCTTGCCTTAAAGGTCATTACCTCTCCATCGACTCCTAGCTTTTGCCTATAGATTCATTTGCAACCAATGGTAACTATACCTTTCAGTGGATCTACTGGACTCCATACTTTGTTGAAGTACATGGAGTCCATTTTGAATTTCATGGTCTCAAGCTAATATACTAAATTTTTGTCCTACATAACTTCCTCATAAGTCTTTCAATTATTATCTACTTAGCCCATTTCATGAAGGAATCTAAACTTTTTGGGTTACTTCTTGATTTGATATGAAGGTTTTAGAGGTTGTATGTTAGGCTCGTATTGTTCTCTTGTTTCTATCACTTGTGGGATTACATGATCATCTTGAACTTCATCAAGTTCAACAACATCACCATTTCTATCTAATAGAAATTCCTTTTCCAAAAAGATGGTGTCCCTTAATCAAACTTTTTTTATTTCGAGGGATCATAAAAATAATAAACCAAAGACTCTTTTGGGTATCCCACAAACTTGCATAAGGTGGATCTTGCATCCAACTTATCTCCCATTAATTTCTTGACGTATGTGGGATATTCTTAGACTTTTAGATAAGAGTAAGAAGGTGCTTTGCCATACCACATCTCATACAGTGTCTTTGGTGTTAACTTTGATACATTTAGTAGCCTCGCCACCGTTACTAAAGTGTATCCCCAAAAGGATATATGCACATCAGTGAAGCTTATCATGGAACATACCATGTCCAACAAGGTACTATTTCTACTCTCAGCTACTTTACTATGTTGGGACATGCCAAGTGGAGTCCATTAAGAGAGAATTCTATTATTCTTTAGATAATCCAAGAATTTGGTGCTTAAATATTCTCTTCCTCGATCTTATTGAAAAGCTTTAATACTTAGTCCTTGTTGCTTTTCTACTTTATTCTTATACTTTTTGAACTTTTCAAAATCTTTAGAGTTGTACATCATAGGATATACATGTCCGAACTGAGTATAATCATCGGTGAAGGTAATGAAGTAAGAATAGCTACCTCTTGGACTAACGTTTAGTGGTCCACAGATGTCTATGTAGATCAAATTCAAAGGACCTGTGGTTCTCTCGATGTGTCGCTTCATTTATCCTACAAAAGGAGCTTTAGTAATTTTTCCTTTTAAATAAAATTCACAAGTAGGAATATCCTCTATGCCACTAATGTTTAGTGCTTTGAAGGCTTCTAACTTGTTTATCCTATTTTTGAAAATATGTCCACGTCATGCATGCCACAAGATGGTGTCTTCTTGGTTATCTAATTTTCTCTTCCATTGTTGAATGTGCATTAGTGATGGTTGAAAATCCAAAATGTATAATTCATTGTTAAGTGTACCAATAGCAACTAAAGAACCATTCTTTATTACATTCAGTTTTCCATTTGATATTGAAAAATTAAATCCTACACTATTTAAAACGAGAATTGAAATGATGCTCTTAACAAAATTTGGTACATAATAAGAAGGATCTAATACAAGAAAGTAATTCCCTAAGTCTAACTTATCTTACACCATTGGCTTTTGTTACAACTCTTATTCCTTTGCCAAAGCGGTAGATCATATTCCAATTACTAAGATTTATTTGTCTATCATTATTTGTAAGAAATTACAAAGATGAGAACTACATACGATGTCATATATCCATGAGGAAGAATTTATCCTTAGATGCATTTCAAAAAGTACATACCTTCCCAAGGGTTTGCAAAAGTATTCCTCGCAACTACGGTTCTAATGGCCTTTCTTGCCAAAGTAGAAACAATCAACATTGACTTTATCCTCTTTAATTTTCATGACTCCACCAGACACCTTAAATGTTTGTTTCCTCTTGCAAAAGAACCTTTTCTCTTCTTGCCTTCTTTCTACTTGCCTTTAAAGCCTTTAGAGTAGGAGGAGAAAGTAATCATTAGAGGTATGCCCTTGTCATGGTTGTCTCTGCCCAGACTAACACTTTGGTCAAATAAACTCAGCAAAGATGTGAGGATCAAATCCCCGTGCAGATCATTGTTCATCACTACATCAAGTTGAAAAGCTTATTAATAAGCTTAATCATCTATAGACTGTAGTCAAGCACACATGACCCCTCATCCATCCTACATTGAAAATCTCCTTAGACAACATGAATCTCTCATACTTTGTTTGTTTTACAACTCTTGTAAGCAATTAACCAAGGTATGTTTCCTATGTTCATGAGACGTTTGAAGTCCGTAGACACCATCTTGAGACTATGGGATAGGAGGCAATCCTTAACCTAATTTGTGAACATTTCACGTGTCTCTTAATCTACATTGATCCCCTAAGGGATTTCAAGCACCTTGAAATAGGAAAAATGTCAATTCCTCAGAATCTAGAACAATTGTTTAGGTTTAGTCAATTGTGGAAGTTAGGTCTAATGAGTTTATTGGTTTCCAGAACAACATTTGGTGGATTCTTAGCCATTTGATTTGAGATTTCAAAAATCTACAAAGGCGAAAAATAGAATATGGGCATATGATTGGATTATATTAGAAAACATGTTTATGGACTTTCAAGCATGTTTTTCTCCTACTATTTTATCAAATTTCTCAACCCCTAAAGGAATTGGGGAAATCTTATTTTCTAATGAGAATCAAAGCCCAAAGGCATTATAGTAGACCCCCAACTCGTGAGAAATCCACAAATAATTGTAAGGTAAATAACTTTTGCTAATTGCATCTCTATGCAACCTTTGATATGTTTTGCCTCACTCTTTATGTAAACCCACATCTTCCCTATTAGGTGTTTAAGTTGGACCTACCAATCAATCTTTAATTAGAAACTTCACTATGCCATTCCATAACTCATGAGACAATACCCTAGTGAGTTTTAAATTAAAGTGCATCATATGGTAAATAATTGAGCATAGCTTTCCTCCATAAATGTGATCCACGACTCATGAGACATCACACAAATGCAGTAGCATCTCATGTCACAAACTATTGGTAGAAGGCTTGGATTAATTAATACTCCTTTTAATTTGTATTCAAATTGACTTAATATTTTGAAAAACACTTAGAAAAGTCTAAGCGGAGAGATTTTATTACTTTGAAAGATGTCATCAATTTTATATTCTCTTATTTAAATTTTCTATATTCTAACCATGCATCTCATATATCAATAGAATAGAAAAAATAAAAATAAGTAAATGCGCCTAGCATGCTCCTAAGGTGGGATGATCATGAGCCATAACCAAGTAACACACTTAGAGCCATAGGTGCACTACTTAGTTGAGTTTAAATAGGTTGATTAAATCTATCTATTACATAAATATATCCCATACATTTATAGACCTTTAAGCTTCCTTGATCCCCTTGGCCTTCTTTGTCTCCTTACAACATTTACAAGAGAGAAGAAATCCTCAAACCTGGTTTCTCTACTCTTGTAACATTTACAAGATAGAAAACCAAGAGGCATGCAACCACCTATTTTATACAACCATTTTCAACAACTTGAAATAAATAAAACCAATTTAAAGGTTCATGTTTATCTCTATACATTCATCATCCATTCAACAATTAAATGAACAATAAATAAAACTTGACATTCAATTCATCAAATTAAATACTTATCTCATAAACATTTAATTAACAAGCATAAATAAGTATAACTCTTTATGCATCTCATTTTTGCACTTAATGAAGATTACCTTGAACAAGACTTTAAAAGCATATAAAAATGTCGAACATAATTTTGAATACTTATACAACTATTGTGCATAAAAATAATATGAAATAAGCTTGCAAGGAAGAGCTAACTTGCACCAAAAGAGCCAAGAAACACCCCTAGCCACTTATTTGTGGGCTGCTTTCCTTGGCATGCAACCAACCGCATGGCAAGTGTGCTCACACTGCGCCCATTGCGCTGTAGTAACTGCTATAGTGCTAGCAACCTTGCAGTTTGTGCGCTAATCTGCATTTTAAGCTTATTTTATGCTATTTGGCATTCCAAACACCATAGACATCTCCATAACTCAATTCTACACACATTTTGACAAATTTTCAGATTATAAACATTTTAAAAATTGGAAACTAAAGTACTCAAACATGCTTAAAAAATCAAGTCTAAGTTCTCCAAAAATCCTCCATTAGCTCCAATCCAATTGGATCCAAAAATGACCAAACACCTTAAGACCAAATTAAACATATTATATCAACATATAACATCAACCAATACTAAATCAACATTTAACATTAACTAACATGAATAAAAATCATGCCAACACATGAATCAACACTTAAAGCATATATTGACATATCTCAATTCATCACAAATAGAACCACATACAAAATCATCCAAACACTCAAATTCATCAATTGAATCAAGCATTTGGAGATTTAGAGTCAATTAATCACATGAATCAATTCACCAAAATCCAAATTAAAGCATGAATTAGGCTCCGATACCACTTGTAAGTAGAAGTGGGATTGAGATCCAAAATATAAAACGAAAAATAGGCAAAATATAATCAATCTACTCCGCTCCAAGGATCAATTCATGCTCATAATAAGGATTTGAAATCAGCAAGTTTTACTTTCAAGATCAATATAAAGGCAAGAGGTAGATCACTCTAAAGAACTCTTCAATGGAAAATCTGCGCACAGCAAAAGATGTCAATGATTAAATGCCTTCTACTACTAAAAAATCCTCAAAATTGGCAATTAACTCTTCCACACATCAAGGTAGAAAATTCCAAAATTTAGTCCAAATCAAAACCTTCTAGGTCCTCCAAATCTACCACCGAATCTACTAGACAACAATGGCTCACCAAGGAACTCTTTGTCCCCCAAATGTTGTACCTCTAGTGTTCAAGGCCACACACCCAAAGTAAGCTCTAAATTAGACACAAACATGCTAGATTAGATGAGGATGAAGGTGAGGAAGCTACATTTTGGAGAAGACAAGGAGAGTGAAAGAATTTAGTATATGTGAATTTTCAACACATAAATATCACTCTTTTGGAGGGAAATGAGTAAAGCACTAGAATTTGACCATCACATGGCTGGCCATGGGGCTGTATTTATAGAGAGGAGGGAGGAAGCAAGTTGGCATCACACTTCCCATGCTTGTTGGCCAACTTGCCAACTTGCATGTGTTGAATTTCACATTCAATAGCATTTAATTAGGATATTTATTTCTTCTTATGAAATATAATGCAAATTAACTCTAATTAATTCGAATGAATTCGTTCATTTGATTTCCCTCTAAAATTCAAATTCTCATTTTAATTAAATTGACTCTTTAATTTAATTTAATTAAATTGGCTTAACTCCTTAAGTCAATTAACTTAACTCTTTAAGTTAATTAAAGTTAACTTAACACTTTAAGTTGATCAGTTAATTGTCACATGGTGCCAATTAAATTAACTTCTTAAATTAGTTTGATTAATTTAACAATTAAATTAATCAAGCCATGATGACCAATAAAATAGCCAACCATTTTTTCTCTAAAAACGTCTAGGTAGAAGTTAGAAAATTCCTCCCATAAAGTAAGAATTTTCTACAAGCTTTTGCATGTGGCCCATTAGATTCATCCATTCATTAAATATGGGCTCACAACTTATTGTTGTATTTTGAATATCATCCACATTGGTGTAAACTCCTTTAAACTAATAACCCTTTCAATTAATCTCTATTAATTGAAGAGTGCCCAATCTCCATAATTGATGTCTAGCAACAAGCCCATGGAGTCCAACTAATTAGATGAATGAATTATGTCTTGCTGAACCATTCTAGCTCTACGTTTGCCATGCAAACACAGTCTTTTTATCTACTATTACCCAAAAGAGGCCTAGGACAAAATATTTGTCAACTCTCCAATAGCCTAGAAAACTAATGTTTCTACATTCGATGTTTGATTCCCCTTTATGACCTCATTTTTGAAACATTCCCTTTCCAAATTGTCATACTTTCTTGCGCAAGGATTTCTTGGAATCAATCATTATAGAATACATAGGAGATATACTCGTCCTACATAATAACAAGGAGATGGATCCCATCTTAAATCTCACAAATATCCACACTTAAGTAGCTTATGCCCAATCTCAACCTTGAATGAGCTACGTGCATGGAGAAGAGTCAAACATAAAGACCTAAACACAAGATTACCATGGATCCTCAAGTCCAAGGACTAATTATATGCACCAACGTAAGTTGGAGAACTTGCCACTCCAATTATCTAGTGGATTCTCCAAGCCAGTCTTCAATGAACTTGTTCACTAACAAGCACCCATTAACATATATCTATGTCACATAGATTGCTCATGAAACGGAGCAATATCCAATTCCTTGGAATATGCATCATTAGTGCAAGTTTATCCGAATCTTAAATGCCATGTCTGATAGGATTCTATAACTTGAAATATTTAAAACCATGACCATAAAAACTTATTTCATGATCACCATATAATAAACCATGAGATGCTTTATTGTTAAAAAAGAAAAATTACATATACATGGATTACCTAATAAACTCTAATAGGGATATGGGGAATTTGGGAAATATGAAGTGGAATGGGCATCCGCCACACCTTCAATATTTAAAACATTCCCCCATGGATGTCTATCAATAAATAGTATGCCACATTAAAACCTTATTAGGAAGAACCTTATAGGACAAAAATCTAGTGAAAGAAAACAAAGTATACAATACCTATAATACATATTTGTAATGCTGCCTATTAAAAATCTTACCAAGAAAACCCAGTGGAAAAAAAAATATGGACCTAAAAAAAAAAGAGTACACCAACACACTATAATAGTATATATTAACTTGTCAAAATTGAACTTAAAACAAACTAAAAAGAGAATATGTATTGTAGCTTAATTAAAAGAAACTTTCATCATGAACTTTACATCCTATGTAGCACCCCACTCAAGATAGCCTCTGGCTTAGATGCCACTCAATTCAGTTTTAATTCTTAACACATAAACAACAGTAAGCCCATAAAAAACTTTTCAAACTTATCACAAATAGAAACAGATTTCAACTTAAGCAAACCTCCACAAAACACTATATACAAACTTGAGATGATCCCAAAACCTATAACATAGGTGCTAAATACATACCATCAGTAGTTCTAAAATATTCATCACACAGCATTACATACATACTATAGGTATCGATTCAATCATACATGCATAACATCTCTAATACAAGTTTAATACACAAGCAGACTCATATATATACATAAAACACCTGTTCTATTACAATACATAATTTTCTCCAGTTCAAGCCAAAAGTTTGCATCCATAACTTAACCCTATCTGAGAAAAATAAAGATAAAATGATAAGGCAAGTTCAAAGGACTTAATAAGGGATATTCATAACCATAAGCGATAGGGGTCTATTGAGGAAGAATCGACTCAATAGGCCATAAATCAACAATCAAACAAGATCATATCAAGATACAGTTAAACAGTTAAGAAACAGTCGAACAATCAAAATACAGTCAAATGGTCAGTATAACAAGTATTATCAAATTCAAGATTTTCAGTAAGTACTAGCTCAAAAGTTGTGACTGTTGGCTCAAACAGCTCGAGATGGTCTCAATCGAATCAGCTTGGGAGGAATGGTTTGCCTCAACCAAATTAGTCCAGGAAGAAATATAGACGGCTTGTTTAACCTGGACAACAACCCGATATAGACCAAGAAACTTCACCATCCTTGTTGCTCTATGAGCAAGGTAAAAACAAACAGACTACAATCAGAATATGAATTAGAGTAAAACAAGCTTATTAGATTTTTCTTAAATCACTCATTTTAGGCTTACGACTTATCCCATGCACCTAGCAGGGATTAATATCTGGTTATTTAACTAAGACTTCAAGGCTTACAACTTATCCCATGCACACAACAGAGATTAACGTCCTATTATTTAACTAAGAGTTCAGGGCTTACAGCTTACCTTATGCACACAGTAAGGATTAACATCCCATTATTTAACTGAGAGTTCATGGCTTGTAACTTATCCCATGCATATAACAGGGATTAATATCCTATTATTTAACTAAGAGTTCAGAATTTATAGCTTATCCCATACACACAATAGGAATTATCGTCCTGTTATTTAACTAAGAGTTTAAGGCTTACAACTTATCCCATATACACAGTAGGGATTAACGTCCTATTTTTTTCATATAACAATTACAAATAGTAATAGATAATAGAATGGTTAGATAACAGACAATCATATAATAGAATGGACGGATAACAAATAGTTGGATAATGAAAAAGATGGATAACAAACAGCTAGATAACAAAATGGACAAATAACAGACTTGATGTTCTAGGTGATACAAATAACAAGTAAGAGTTCAAGGTACCAGAACAGACAGGAATCAGAATTAATATCAAGAGATAGCCCTCACAAAGATGTACACATCAGATAACAAATAACAAGCGAGATTTCAAATAGTTCATAGATTCCAAACAAATCAAGCTATAGTACAATCCTTATTAGGGCACTTGATAATAATGAGATCTCAATCAATTCACATATTTCAATAACCATGCTACAGTACATTTTAGAAATATAAAACCTCATAGCGGTTTATCACAAAAATAGATAAATGTAAGATGTGCCAGATTGGTAGACCCTCACATTCATAGTCTCAAAAAATACAATCCGCAATCAACAATCTACTAGTCCATGGGACCTACTTCTTTGCCACATCACCAAAAGAGTATATTCACTATCAAAATCTCCATTCAACTCTAATAATCCTTAATAATTACAATTATGCCATTAGCAGTCTAAAATTAGTATTTGCTCGATTAATATGGTAGTTTTAGGGTTCATATCAGTTTCAGTAATAGGATGTAATGTGTTCCTTAATCACATACTTGTTTTCATAACATTATCCCAAATTAAAAATAATAGTCCAATCATCATAATTAACCTAATTATCGTTACTTAGGTCTCAAATCCATGAAATCCTCAAATTAGAGTTTAAATCCTTGATAAACTTAATTAACCCAAAACTATCATATGATAAATTCGAATGGGGCTCCTAAGCTATATAATAATCCATGCATAGGAATATACACACCAATCATATATCAATTCTTCATTCTTGGCATAATACAAAGTTTATGAGATAAAACTATGCAACATATATGTATATATACATATATAGGCATGATCCCCAATCTAACTCCTTTACCCAAGGTCCGATTATTGAAGCTCCAAAATCACAAACCAAATACACCGTCATGATCATCACAATACCACCACTACCAGACACGTCTTAGCTCCACAAATCAATCCTCTCAATCAATTTTTCAATTATTCACTAGTTTGAAGCTCAATTTGCTAAAAAACCCATAGCGCCACCCAACACCACCGTGACTATTTTTTGTCAATTTTGCGACCACCATCGAGCCAATCTTCAATGCAAAGGTACTGTGATGATCCTCGTGTTGAGTTCTATCAGAAACACTACCCAAGTTGCAACTTCTATTGCCAATGATGTCACGCCACCAAGCCCCACTAGCCAAAACTTTAAGCTCAGTTTTCAACCACTCACCAGTAGGTTTTGCAAAAAGGTTGTATGATTGAGTTATTGTTGAGGAGAAAAAGGTAGGAGAGGTCTTGGTTTTCAGTTTCAGGGTATCACAATAAAAGTTGCTGGAGATGAGAGAAGATGGATGTGATGAAGAAGAAAAAGAAAATGGGGAGAGGGGAATGAAATTGAAATATTTATAGGGATGACATTTGGAAATTCTCATTTAGCCCCCCAAAACTTTACCCAAGCTTTCTATTGAGTCCTCCTGAAAAGCAGCCATCTTTAGTTCAGCCCCTAAGCTAAGTTAGTGCCTTAATTTCACCTATTCAACCTAAAATAATTCGATTTAAACCCCCTAAATTCATAAATATGGTCTAATGAAGTCTTCTCAATTTGCAATTTGACCCAAAAATTTTAATTTTTATGTAATTAAGTCTTTTTATTAATTTTTTGAGACATAAAATTCGACCAACCAATATCTTGATTTCTCAATTCTTATTTTCCAAAATATCAAATTTTAGGGGTGTTACAATCATTTCCCCTTAAACGAATATGATCCTCAAATTAATATATGAGTTCTATTTTGACTGGCAAAAAATGAGCAATTTGATTAATCAATCGATATTCTTTTTTCAATATATTCCACTCGAATTACTTCTTCAAGTCTTGTTACATCTTTGTGCCTATCAAATGCATTGTATATCTTAACTTATGTGCCTCATCTAACAATCTCTCCTTTATTTTTTCTAGCACACATGTTGAACTTAGATTTTCTAAAACTTCCAACCTTTCTTTCTGTTTCATCATCCATATGTTATAGGCTTAGGGTTCGCCGCATTTCATCTTGTAATTTGGACTACACTTACCTTTGTAGTCCAATCCATTATATTAATTTCAACACAACACCTGTTCATAGGCTTTTTGATGTTTTTATATCCAATAAGTAAGCCATTCTAGCCCTTCGGCATCAAGGCATTGGCCACTACTTTATCTTTTTGAGTGATAAATGATAGAAGAATCTTAGTCTTCTAGAATTTCCATCCATTAGTGCTATCTCATGTTTAGGTCATTATTCCGATTAAATGGTCAACCTTTCTAAGTTAACTTACTAAATGTTTAGGTATTTCAAAAAAGTTTTACATGATCTTCATTAATAGTCGACAAAACTAAAAAAGTTATGAATTTCTATCACATTTTTCGATCTCTTACAGTTGACTACCACTTATTTCTTGGAGGGATCAACCTCTAACCGATCTTAGGATATGATATGCCCAAGAAAAGTCACTTTCTCTATCCAATATTCGCACTTACAAACTTTGCATACTACTAATGCACTCTCTTAGGGCTCTAAGAATCATGTATAAGTGTTTTACACGGTCTTTTCTGGCCTTCAGCTAGTAATACCCTCACATCAACTCCAGCTTTAAGAAGATTCTTATCTGTACAGAAGGTTGAATAATTCTTCTATGTGAGGTAGGGGTAATGAGCTCACTTTTCTTAGAAATACTTCTAGAAATACTTTTTATTATTTAGCCATCACTTCTATTTCCTTAATTTTTAATCTAGATCTGGGGGTTTGTTGATGAGATACACCAAGAATTCTTGCCTACTTTTCTTCAAAATCCATTTGGTCTCTAGCATAGATGTAACTACCATTGAGGAGATGTTATCTGCAAAAGGGCATGTTGGTATTGGTAGCTCATCTCTGAGAATGATGCATTGGTGTGGCAGTTCATCTATACCTGATGACTATACATCCAATCCTTTTTTAGTATCCCTCTATACTCTTGGATCAGCATTTGTATAAGGTTGGCTGGATATACACCATCCTTAATCGTCATCTAGGTAAATTCTAATACATTGTGTCTATTATTAACTCTATTCCTAAGGGTGTTCGAACTTTTTCTACTAAACCATAGTCTCGAATTGCATATTTACTTCAAGGAGATGCAATAAGTATAAAAAAATGTAAAATACTAGGATCATATAAAGCATTATCATAGATTTCAAAATTAAAAACCATACATTTTATCGCCTCAATAGGATTTGGTGCTTCTTCCCCAGTTAGGGCATATGCAAGAGCTCGTACATTCTATCTCCCGCTAGCTTCTGCTATCTACTTTCCTTTTCCTACAGATGTTGGGCATTTCTGTCTGGGGGAATCTCTCACAAAGTGTTGGTCACTTCTACAACCCCCATACATCTACCTTATTTTTCCCAACATCCAGACTCTTTGTGGCCAAACCCCCATAGAATTCACATTTTTTGGGCACCCTCTCTTTGAGTTAAATTTTCCTTCTCGCTAGAATAAGGGGCAAGTTAGGTAGTAATTCCAACCTGTAGTCTTGGTTCTTTTGGGTTCTTTTCTTTCAACATTACCCTTTCCATTGAAGTGCATCTTTTCCTTTAGATCACTATTCTCAATTTTTTGGATCTCCTGCAGCTTTGACTCAAGTTGCAGTATCTTGCTCACTGCCAAGTTGAAATTTGGTAAGTCGAAAATGGCCAAACCCCAACCCTTAAAAGAATTCCAGTTCAATAAATAATTCACAAAAAAGTTGGAATGCTAAATTCTATAATGAAATTAGCCTAATTAAGCAATTCTTTCTTTTCAAATTTGTTCAAGCCCATTTCATATAATAAGGCATAACTCACCAATTAAAACTTTGGTCAAGTCCAATTATAAAACTAAGTCAAGCCCAATTAACAACTTCTTTGAATTATTGTGAAGCTCATTTCTTGAGTTAAAGCCCAACTTACAAAGCATGAGGTTGCAAAATTAATTTAATTGCTATTCACATTCAGTAACAAAAATAATTATTACCATTGTGTACAATTGAATTTTGGAGGAAACAAACTTTTGGAGGGAAAATTGAATTAACTTTACTAACCAAACATTTTGTTACAATATAATTTATTTACAACGAATATTTTCCTATTACAATAAGTATCCAATTTTGTTATAAATAAATTTTCCTAAATGGAAAAAAATATTATATGTGACAAAATGACATTTTTTATAACTAATATTTATTTAGTTACAAAACATAAAAAATCTAACGTAACAACTATTACTTAAAGATAACAAGATTTTTATTTTGTTACTCAAGATAAGCATTTTAGTAACAAAAATCAATTTTGTTACAATAAATACAATATTTGCAATGAAATTTACCTTCATTACAAAAGATTTTGTTACATGAAATGCAATTTGTTGTAGTGTCAGTTCCCTAAAAACTTTAGGGGATTGAAACAAAGAAACCGTTCCAACGCTCGATCTTCAGTCATTTCATTAACAACTCCTGTTTCACTACCCAACTGTTGAGCATGTGGCCTAAATCCCAATCCCCTCTGATCCACAGGGTCTGCTAGCTAACCCACTGAAGGAGTTTGTGAAATCAAATGGTCAAGTAAAGCATGCATTATCAAATTCAAGATTTTTAGTAGGTACTAGCTCAAAAGTTGTGACTATTAGCCTGAACAGCTTAGGATTGTCTCAATCGAATTAATTTTGGGGGAATGGTTCATCTAAACTGAATCAGTCTGGGAGAAAATGCAGACAACTCATTCGATTTGGATAACAGCCTAATCTAGACTAAGAAACTTCACCATCCTTGTTGCTCCATAAGTAGGGTACAAATAATCAAACTATAATTATAATACGGATCAAAGCAGAATAGTCTTATAAATTTTTCTTACATCACCAGTTCTAGGCTTATGGCTTATCCTATGCACCTAGCAAAATTAAAATCCCATTATTTAATCAAGAGTTCAAGGCTTACAACTTATCCCTTACACACAATAGGATTTAACATCCCGCTATTTAACCAAAAGTTCAGGGCTTGTGGCTTATCTCATGTGCACAGAAAGCATTAATGTCCCATTATTTAAGCAAGAGTTTAGGGCTTACCACTTATCTTATGCACACAATAGGGATTATAGTTCCATTATTTAACTAAGAGTTCAAGGCTTATGACTTATCCCATGCACATAGTAAGGATTAATGTCCTGTCATTTAACCAAGGGTTCAGGGCTTACAGCTTATCTTATGCAGATAGTAGGGATTAACATCCCATTATTTAAGCAAGTGTTTAGGGCTTACGGCTTATCCCATGTGCATAGCATGGATCAATGTCCCGTTATTTAACTAAGAGTTTAGGACCTACGACTTATCCCATGCACACAATTAGGATTATCGTCTTGTTTTTTAACCAAGAGTTCTAAGCTTATGGCTTATCCCATACACACAGCAGGGATTAACATCCCATTTTTCTCATATAACAATTACAAATAGTTACAAGTAATAGAACAGTTAAATAATAAATTATCAAATAACAGAACAGACAAATAACAAATAATCAAATAATAGAATGGACAAATAACTAATAATCAAATAACAAAATAGATGAATAACAGACAAGATGTTCTAAGTGATACAGATAGTAGGCAAGAGTTATGGGTGCTAAAACATACAAGAATTAAAATCGATATCAAGAGATAACCCTCACAGAGGTGTACACATCAGATAATAGATAACAAGCAAGATTTCAAATAGTTCATAGATTCCAAACAAATCAAGCTACAGTACGATCCTTATAAGGGCACTTGATAATAATGAGATCTCAATCAATTCACATACCATGCTGCAATACAGTTTAGAAATATAAAACCTCATAGCGGTTTATCACAAAAATAGATAAATGTAAGATGTGCCAGATTGGCAGACCCTCATATTCATAGTCACAAAAAATACAATCTGCAATCAACAATCTACTAGTCCATGGGACCTACTTCTTTGCCACATAACCAAAAGAGTATATTCACTATCAAAATCTCCATTCAACTCTAATAATCCCTAATAATTACAATTATGCCATTAGCAATCTAAAATTAGTATTTGCTCAATTAATATGGTAGTTTTAGGGTTCATATCAGTTTCAGTAATAGGATGTAATGTGGTCCTTAATCACATACTTGTTTTCATAACATTATCCCAAATTAAAAATAATAGTCCAATCATCATAATTAACCTAATTACCGTTACTTAGGTCTCAAATCCATGAAATCCTCAAATTAGAGTTTAAATCCTTGATAAACTTAATTAACCCAAAACTATCATATGATAAATTCGAATGGGGTCTCCTAAGCTATATAATAATCCATGCATGGGAATATACACACCAATCATATATTAATTCTTCATTCTTGGCATAATAAAAGGTTTATAAGATAAAATAGTACAACATATAGGTATATATACATATATAGGAATAATCCCCAATCCAACTCCTTTATACAAGGTTCAATTATTGAAACTCTAGAATTGCAAACCAACTACATCACCTCAATCGTCGTGATGAGCTAAAAAAACTATCCCAGCTTTGCCGCCGTGTTGCCATTACTGCTGGAGTTAGTCAACACCACCACTACTAGATGTGCCTCAGCTCCACAAATCAAACCCCTCAATCAATTTTTCAATTATTCGCAAGATTGAAGCTCAGTTTGCCTAAAAACCTATAGCACCACCCAAAACCACTGTGACTATTTTTGTCAACTCCATCACCACTGTCGAGGAAATATTCAATGCAAAGTTACCATGATGATCTTCGTGCTGAGCTCTACTAGAAATGCTACCCAACTTGCAACTTTCACCACTAGTGACGTTGTGCCACCAAGCTCCACCTACTGAAACTTCAAGCTCTATTTTTGACTACTAAACTCGTGGGTTTTGCAAGACAATAGTATGGTCGAGTTGCTGGTGAAAAGAGGAAGGTTGTGGAGGTCTTGGTTTTTCATTTTGGGGTGTCATCAGAGAAGTCACCCAAGAGGAGTGAAGATGGATGCAGTGAAGAAGAAAGAAGGAAACAGGGGAACGAAATTGAAATATTTATAGGAAAAACTTTTGGAAATTCTCAATTGGCCCCTAAAACTTTGCCCCAGCTTTCAAGTGAGTCTTGCTAAAAAGTAGCCATCTTCAAATCAGCCCCTAAACTAAATTAGTGCCTTAATTTCACCTATTTGACCCAAAATAATTAATGCAAACCCCCAAAATTCATAAATGTGGCCCAATGAAGTCTTCTCAATTTGCAATTCAACCCCAAAACTTTCAATTTTCATGCAATTAAATCCTTTTTGTTAATTTTTCAAGCCCTAAAATTCAACCAATCAATATCTTGATTTCTCAATTCTTATTTTCCAAAATACCAAATTTTAAGGGTGTTACATCCTATTTATAGATTTTGGATGAAATTCTAAACTACTATATCATAAATGAATGATGTTACATATCCATGAATAACTTAATAAGTTTTAAGTTGGATATGGAGGGATATGGGATATCTGAATCGTTCTTATGCTTGTAATGATAAGATTGAATATGATTAATAAGTATAGATTTCATTATTTAAAAAATATATCATTACCATATCATACTTTCTTTGTTTGTTTGAATATCCTAATCTTAATATGCTCATGGCTCGTATGCTTGCAATGATAGGATTGAATGTGATTAATAAGTGTATGATTCATTATCTAGAAAATATATCATTATCATCTAATATTTGGCTTACCTGTTTGGATTGTTAGTTTGGATATCCTAATTTTAATACAATTAATTGTTTCGATGCTTAAGATTGTAAGTTCTAATAAATGTGAAATATCAAATTTATCCTCTCCTTTTATTTAGTAGTTCAAATATTTTCATTGAAAGGGTTTAAAAATATATTGTGTATGTAGTGATTGAGTCTCTTCTTCTTCTTCTTCTTCTTCTTCTTCTTCTTCTTTTCTTTTCCCCTCTCTCTCAATCATTTATAATTTATTATTTTCTAGAAACGAGTTGATTATTACTTTGAAAAAATAATTAGCTTTCAAATTTTATTATAAAATCTTACAATTATCTCACAAATTAAGATATTTGTATTTGATATGCTTATGGAAATAAGTTCATAATTTTGCAAAAATACATTTATATTAAGTGCATATCTATATTTAAAATAATATTATTCATTTTTCAATTTATAGAAAAACATTTAGTTATGAAATCTTATTATTATGGAAGAAATAATTTTTATATAAAAATTTCTATATTTCTTAAATAAATATTTTATAAAAATGTTATAAAAATAAGTTTGATTATGGATATAATTTAGTATTTTCTTATTAACTTAGTTATATAAATCAAGTTTTAGTGATATATATTTGTTAATTAATCATATATAACAATGTATATATATATATAAACGTTGGTGTATAAAAATTATGTAGGGATAATTTCGTTATCTAATATGTGAAACCAAATACTTCTAATCTAATAATCAAGCAAAGGGGGTGGGATACAAAATCCCAACCTTTTAGGATAAAATGTTGGACTTTTTATTAATCATGGGCTTCAAATATGCCAATCAAACATTCAATTATATTGAATTACATATTTATCCTACACAATCTTTGTAACCAAACAAACCCTCAATTGTGAAAGTGTTTAAATATTGTGTAAGTATTTATTTTTATTTTTACACTCAATAGTTTATAATTTATTGTTACATAGAAAAGAGTTGATTTTTTTTTTTGGAAAAGTAATTAGCTTTTAAATTTTTTAAAATCATGCACTTATTTCTTTTACATTTGATATGCTTATTGATATTAGTTTTTAATTTTACAAAAAGAAATTCATATTAAATGTAGATTTATTTGAAAAATATTATTCATATTTCAATTTACAAAAAAAAAGAAAAAAATTTGGTTATGAAATCTTATTATCATGGAAGAAAAAAATTTTATATTAAAAAGGTTTATATTTCTTAGATAAATATTGTATAAAAAAGTCTTACAAAAATAAGTTTGATTTTGTGCAAATGATTTAATATTTTCTTAAATACGCAATTATATAAATCAAGTTTTTTTTATATATACATATTTGTTAATTAAGTCTTTATTTAATTTGTATCAGAGGATAATTGAATCATTTAATATATTAATTCCAATAGCTCAAATTCCAATATTATTAATCACACCATGGGATGAGATGCATAATCTCAACACTTGAAGATAAAATACTGAATTTTTTGTTAATCATAAATTTTAAATGAGTCTAACATTCAATTATGGTGGACTATAAATCTATCCTACAATTCTAGCAAGCAAATAGTCTGAAATGAAATGAATATCCACCACACCTTTATATTTACAACAGTCAACTTTATTTTTAAATTTATAGAGGGGCCAATACCTATTCATTTTAAGAAATTTTTCTTTATCCATCTATCCAATAGTTATTTATGATGAGAGCATTATTCGTTCTATGATTGTGATATTTTAAGATCGAGAATCTCACGGGCAGTCAAGTATCACATTCACACCTCTATCTCCTTCCCTCCTTTCTTTCTTTTTTCAGTACAATTTGCTTATTAGATTGGGTTATCGTTTGCATTAACTTTAGTGGGGGGGGGGGGGGGGGG
>JACGDI010000889.1:121613-180100 GCA_014898725.1 Jacaranda copaia | reverse complement strand
CCCTCACTAAGTAAAATTTATATGATTTGAGAGAAATAAATACGTAAAATTCTTATTGGAAATATTGTAGTATTATAAAAAAAGCACAACAGAAGGTAGGAAATATTTGTATATAATATTGAATTACATGTAAAAGAATTTGCATCATGTTTATCTTGGAATATATAGGAAATACTCAACTCTATCGATGAAATGAGCTTTTATGCATACATAAATATATTTATATATATATATATATATATTAATTGCTTTCTGGCAAAACTTAGGTTAGATAGTCTTTACCAATGTTAGGACAAATGCTCTATTGATCGAATTTCATCACTCTCACACTCACATATTTGAGGTTCGAAATTTAAACTTGAGAAAGTTCTTAAATATATATATATATATATATATATGTTGACATTATACCAATTTTTTGGTGAAAGAATCTTAGTTCAATCAAAACAATTTTTAAAGTTTAGCCATGATGATGATGCAAGGGGTACAACTTAATTTGAATGTTTTGCATAAATATTTAGACAATTCTCAAGATTTGGGATTCAAAATATTAAACAACTGGCATGTATATGGTGATGCACTGAAAATAATTATATCATTGAAATATTATTTTATAATAATATTTATTTTACTTCATGTGATTAAAATATGAATTGAAATTATTTTAAGCATTTAATGAAAGAAAATCTATTACGAATTAAATAAACTAATATAAATATTTCAATTAAAAATATTGTGTTTGAAGATAATTTATGATCAAATAAGTTGTAGAATATCAAGAATTTATCATACAATCATACTAAGTTTATAAATTATACAAAAATTTATAGAATGATAAAATTTTAAAAAATAAATAAATAATTAGGAAAATAAAAAGTAGCACAGAATATTTTACTAAATTTGATTTTGAAATTATATATATATATATATATATATTTATGCATACACATTTTGATATGATAAATAAGCAAATAATTTCTTTTCTAATATAAAGATTTTTTTGTATGATTTCTTAATAATGTGGAAGTTATAGTTACAATTTTCATGACATTTGAGAAATTTAAATGTTAGATATTTTTTTATTAAAGTAAATACATAATCTCTATGTACTTTATTTATGAAAATAACTTACATTATGTTATTAATTATTTGATAACTAATTCAATAAGTGGTTTATAAGATGCAATTTTTATAAGTTAAAATATCTCATAATATTCCATATTACTCCGATAAGTAAAATTTATTTATTTTTTAATTATATATGTAGTTATTTAGTTATTTTTGAAATTATCAATTAACATATATTATGTTCATGAATGAAATCATATTTAGTTTAAAACAAGCTATCAATCTCTCATAAGTTTCTTTTATAATTAGAATATAAAAATTATGAATTCTAATGCCCCACCCAGGGTGATCTCTAAACTAAGGTGCTACTAGTTCAAACTTAAATCTTAATTCAAGAAATAATCAAATTAATAAAGCAAAATATACCAAATCTCAAAAGATAGTAGCTTATTACTAAACCCAGAAGATCACTTCGTAGAGTGCAATATGTACATACCAAAATGCTCAAGGTCAAACCTTAAATATTACACAACGTTTTCCAATCTAAATGTTACGATTAGGTGTAGTCTATATGTATATACATACAATCTAATCTATTACAAAATAGTCTCCTCAGGCAAAGCCTCAAGCCCTCAATCTTTAATCAATCCTATCTAGGAAGACAATAAAGGATATCAGAAAGGGGTAACTCTTAAAGACTTAGTGAGGGGGAAATATGACAAACAGTCAAAAAAAAGCTGTCAAAGGAGTAATAATTCAAAACAAATTCAATAATAAGCATGACTTTATGATAAAAAGCAATAATGTAACATAGCACATGTGCTACCGAATTTAATAGATTGTTGGCAAGTCCATCTTTATTACTCCATAGAATACAAACAGTAACAAATGGTAAAAAATGGTTACAAACTATAACAAGCGGTAACAAGCAGTACACAAAGAACAATATATTATAACAAACTTCCTTTATTACTCTGCTACTTAAGCATTCAGCTTGATACCCAAGTACTCGACTCGATCCACTAACGCAAGCAATCAGCTTGGTCCATATACCAAATCCCACCACTTATAGATAGCTACCTCCAATATATCTGCAAGTCGGGATCTTTTGGTAAGTACTAGCCAGGAGACTAGCCACCATCAACCTATGTCTCCTGATCATTTTTTCGTACCTGGGCCTAGCCCATCCCATCCCGTGGTGTCCCTATGGGTGGTCACATCTCAAGAGCAACCTAAGGAGACTCAAATATAGTGCTAATAGATAAAATGTATTCAAATAACCATTCATTAACATATCCATGAAACAGTTCAAATGGTGTTGTTGGTAAAACATTGGCCAATAAGGCTATATAAATAGTACATAGAACGATTCAAACAAGAGTGCAAAATGAGATTTGGTCAACAAGACCTAAAATCAACACAATAAAGGGAAGCTAGCAAGGCTATAAGGTATACGGGATAATAACAAATAACACAATAAAAGTTCTAGGCATAAGAATGAGCACAATCAATTTCAATGGATAAACATAGGACACTCATACAATCAAGAAACACTCACTTTCTAGAAGAAAGATAGCTTAACCCTTACCTTAATTTCCAAAGAGAATGTTATCCTTGTCCTACTATCTATTGAATTCAAGCTCTTATCACCTATTCAAATAAACGTACTTAACATCAAACACTTGTTTTGACCTTTTAAACAATAATTAAGCCATTTATATTCTAATATCAGTTGTATTACAATTAATATAATATTTTAAGGCTTGATTCTAAAAATATCGTAGGGTAACTACCTAACTATGTCATTAATGTTATAATACTTATGAAGGTCATATTTGTTCCGTTAATAAATTTGCAACACCCCTAAAAATGCGTTAAATATAGTAATTTATCTAAATATTAAATTTTATAAAATTTTATTTATTTTAATTCATTTTCAAAAGTTTTGTAGGTTAATGTGCAATTAGAAAAGACTTAATTAGGTCGTTCTTTAGAATTTGTGGAGCTAATGTGAAAGACCATCAAACTTAGGGGTTAATCAAACTTAATTAAAACTTTTGGACTTAATTGAAATCTAACCAAAACTATAGGGGGTCAATCTCTAATTAAGAAAAGATTAAATATATAAATACTACATTTTCAATTTCACCCTCACATTTTTCTTTTTTCCCATCGAAACACCCTCTCATTCTCTCTCTAATGATCTTCTTCAACAATGCCTGAAACCTAAAACTAAACTAGCCAACGCCTTTCTCTCTTCACTATAAACTTGTGCATTCTCTCTTCTTGTGAAACCACTTGAAGGTTTCCAGGAAAAATCGAGCTCAATAGTGACAAGCTTCATAGGTGATAGGTTACAGGTTGTTGGTGACAAAAACTTATGGCCAAGTACTGGGCTTTGTTTAGTTTAGCTCAAGAATGATGTAAGAGTCTTCAATTTCAGAAAACAACCATTGGAGCAAGCAAAATTGAAAATAATTACCACGTCAACGCATGATGGAGCATTGGCATTTTTTGGACAATTAAGCTTTATATCAGTGGCAATTGGAAAAATTGGTTGAGGGGTTTGATTCCTTGAGCTGGAACACATCTCTTGGTGGTGGTAGTGAACTTTTTTGGTGGCAGTAGCGCAGAGGCAGCTTTCTCGCCTCGTTGTGAGGAGCGTATGCATGAAGTCTAATTGTTGAGATTTTGCTTCAATAATGAGATTTGGGTAATTGATTGGAAGAAAAATATATGTATTTTCATGTATATATATACCCATTCCAATCTTTATAATAAACCTTGTATAATCGAAGAAAATGCATAAATCAATCAGAAAACACAACCATACATAAGAAATAAAACATATATGTACGTTAATTAAGCCTAGTGAACCTAAAATTATATAATTTTATGTGAACCAAGGTTAGTTTAGCTAATTAGGTGATGAAAATTCTAATTTTATGTAACCTCAACCTAAGCGACAAACTTAGATTATTAATGATAATTGGGTTATTGAGCTATTGGCTTGTTATTATTGATTTAGGATACTGATATGAGGTTAATTAGGAAATTAATTATATCTAATACTCCTATCGCTAAGAACCCAATAACAAATGATAACTTAGTAGCATTATTAAGAGTATTTCCTAATGATAATGCTAGGCGAATTCTTATACTGAATTAATTAGGTAGTTACTAATTTTAGACACTTAATAGTAAGATTTTAATTATTGAAGGTTATTCAGGTTGAATGTAGGTTTTGATTAGTAAATTACTATTTGGTTAGGTGACAAGGAGCAGGAAACTATGGATTAGTAGGCTATAACTGCATTGCTGAGGTTTTTGAGCTGAGGTTTTTGAGCTGAGGTTTTTGAGCTGAGGTTCCACCACTTTGGTATTTAACTTGATTACAGTTATTCATTGATTATTGATTCTTGTGAGGATCCACTGACCTAGTACTTGTTTGAATAGAGCAATTTCAATATGTTTGAACCCTATAAGGCTCTCTCCATTTGATATGTGTCTTAATAATCATTATTATTATATTTTGATCATTGAACCCTATGAGGTTCCATTGACTTAATACTTATCTTGCTTAGCGTTATCGCTAATTGTTGATTTTGAACCTTATGAGGTTTTCTCGATCTGATAATCATTTGATTGCCTTGAGAGAAGCATAAGCTAGTTTTTTTTTAAATCAACTGTCTTCGACTTGATTGAATTTTGTGAACTATTAAACTAGTGAATTATATCCATTATTGAATCATGCACCCTATGCAAGTTGTTTTCCTTAAATCATTTTTGATAATCAATTGATTATTTCTATTACGGCGCCATGAACTTTATTATTTCAATTATTATCGTGCAGACTGAATTTATGTTGTATATGGTTATTTGGCTATGATAGCTTCCATGATTGACATCGTATATCGTTGTTCACCTTGGTGACTTAATTTAAATCTTTTTGTGAAGTTTATTGTTCTACCATGTTGGCAATTGATTGATTGATCACATTGAAAGATAATTGTACAAGAGAATTATTGAGCCGTTGTTATTGTCAAGCTATTATGCTTGAGCTTTTGTTATTACCAAGCTACCATGCTCAAGCTAGTGTTATATTGAAATAATATGATTGAATTGTTATCTGTTGGCATTATATCATTCAACCCATAAGGACACCACAGGAAGTTAGGCTCGGGGCTAGGGCCAAAAAGACAATCGAGCAAAATGAACCGATGGTGATAGGTCTTTCAACTAGTACCCATCTACAAACCTGACTTATAGGTAGCTAGAGATAGTGAATAGTGAGTGGCGAGATCTGGCATTCAATCGACCATTCCATAAAAGCGAGTTGTTATAAGCCGAGTTATGCGCTCAAGCAAATAAAGAGATAAGGAAAAGTTTTTAATATTCAAGTTAAATGCTATTGAAATGTTATCCTATATTCATCAAGAAGTAATAAGGAAGGATGCCAACAAGCATGGTAAATGTTTACATTTTTCATATGTTTAAATTTGATTTTCGTTAATCATAAACTAATCATTTGATTTGTTATCAATAACCTTGTTTATTGCCCTTGGAATTCAATATTTCCCTCTTATCTCCTATTATGTATTTTTCTCACTGAGTCCATAAGACTCACCCTCCTTATTATCCTTTATTTTTTTCCAGACAGTTCTAAGTAAGGTGCAAGAAATGATGGTGAGTGGGAGAGACTATTTTGTAATAGATCAAGTGCTTAAATATATATATGAAATCACTTGAATGTTGAGTATAGATTTTGAGATGTTTTGATATGTCAAGGTTGACAATGATAATCAAAAGGTGTGTATATGTTTTGTTGAGTATTAAGAAAGGAACCATGAGATGTGTTTAAGTTGAAGTCTGAACTTAACTCTAATAGGTTCTAAAAAATTTTCTTATGAGCCTATTAATTACTTGTTTATGGTTTAAGACTAAAATTGAAATTGGTGGCACCTCAACTGGGGTACTGTCTCGAGAAGGGATGCTACAATTATAGTATCAGAACCTAAGTTTTTGATGACCTAGGTTATCATGGGAATGACTGTTGTACCTAGAATCGATGGGTTACTAGATATTAAACTTGAATTGGGAATCATCTAAGATGTAAAACTTGGGTTTGGGAAAAACCTAAGCTGTACTAGGATATGATTCTCGATGTGTGGAAATTTTGGATAGTTGAGAATAAGCTTGGTTTTTGGAAATGCTTTAGATGTAAGTACTTGAGTTAAAGAATGTCTGAGCTATGTTAGGATATGATTATCAGAATATGAGAATGTTAGGCAGCAAAATATGAGATTTGATTGTGGAATTAAATGTGGAATCACAAAGGATATAAACCCTTAAGATAATACTTGACATTAAGGAAGTGAAATGTTATGACAAGAGTGGCCAAGCAGTGTGCAACCTCTTGCTACTAGTATATCTGGCATATAAATGAGTGGTTATTGGAAGTGATAATGCTATTTGGAACTATGGCATTATATGAACAATATTCATTAAAGTTGAATTTGGTGAGAAGACAACTAATTGGGAAGAATTATATTCAGTATGTATAGAGTTATTTTGAAAATTTATGTTGTACAAGTAATATTTGAGAAAGTTATATTTAACGAGGAAAGGTCATTTTGAGAAGATATGTAGTGGCCAGGTGATGATTACGTTGAGGTGAAGAAATTCCTGCTATTTACTTATGGAATGGAATTAGATTGTATAGATACACAAAAAATGAATTGTTGCAGAAAGTAGTATATTTGGGAAATGACGAATGATTATTATGGATGAGTAATATTCGACTTATGTGTATGATTGAAATCTAAACAATATTGATGAAAGATATAATGATAAAAATCTGAGATCAAGGGCTATAATAATCTAGGGATGTTAAGCACAAGACTCTTTGAATTTTGAAAAGGTGAAATTTGGAGAAATATTTCATGTTTAGACTGTTTTATGAGATATTGAATTCATAAGTTTAGGATTCTCTTGAACAGCGTTGCATTTACTAATTCAAAAGGTCATATGGATAAGTTAAACTTTGATAAATTTATATAGTATGACATAAATGATATAATTATCTAGAGAATGGTTGTTGGTAACAATAGAGTTTTGAGGAACCAACTGAGAGTAGGGAGAATAAATAAAAAGGAAAAAGAAGATGTTGTTGATATTATGACAAGTAGGCATATGGATAGCGAATAGAGATCGATATCATAATAGAACACAATCTCCTAATTTGAAGATATAGAAGGTGCAAATGAGAATTAGACCAATACTTGAATTAGGGAATACACAGCCTAGCATTGATAAGGGAAACTAGAGAATCATGAGGCATACTAATTAGAGAAATGGTTAAGGCATGCATATATGTATACGAGAAACTAGTTTAGCACAGCAAGCGGAATGTGACGAACATCTAATTATAATAATGATATATGAGATTTAGTAAGTTCTACCATCATGAATAAATGTCGGTTATGTTGATTAATAACTTAAATATTCTCTAGAACTACTAAGTTGCCATTCTGATATTATTAAATATCTAAGATGAACATTATGGGTTAATCAATCCCGTGCTCGCTCTCTAAGGCTAGGAATTATGATAAGATGAGGTACAACACAGCCAGGGCATCCTCAAATGTGAATGTGATCCTCTGTCAGCTAAATCATAGCAGATGGACATCAATCATCAAAACTAATATGCTCAAAAATCACAATAAAGATTCTTTAATTAGAAAATCTTGTGGGAAAAACTGAAGATGATGTTAGACATTATTTTCCCCTGCTAGTAGACTTGAAGATAGAAAGACTTGTGGCATAACTTATTGTAGTGAAATGAATAACCTTATAACTCCATTGATGAACAAATGAAGTTAGTGATCTTGGGGGTACCACAGAAACCATAAGAAGGATAGTCTCAAGAAACTCTAGAGTTTTACCTCGTTTACTGAAAAGATCGGATAAATAAAATGTAAAAATTTGGATTAAGTGATGACAAGAAAATTGAAGTGTCAAGTAAACGTGATGAACAAATAAAATGAGTATCTACTTGTTTTTAGGAAGAACCTTGCATCACTGATTAGGATTAGTAGAACAGTAGTAAAAGCTCGACAAGATTCATCGAGTTTAAGAATTAGGATATCTTTTTCTCATAAGCTATTTAATTCAATGCATATATTTAAGTTTGTTTGAAATTGAAGATAAGGAAAGGATATTATAGAATAGGAAACATGAGGAGAAACGTAGGCCAAGAACTATCTTTTATAATGTTGACATTAAGAAATCAAGATAGTATTGTTGGGATTGGCTTACAAGGATCTTGTTGGAACCTTTAAACTGCTTATAATTGAGGAACTAGCCATACTACATATGTGTTTAGGCTATGATCTTGTGAGCATTAAGGGAATGATCCTATTAAGGTTACGAATAATTAAGCACAACTAGAAAATATATCCAAAGTACAAAAGATCCTGAGGTTTTTCCAATTAGTACCAATGGTGTAGTCAGGACCTTTCCAAATAATAAATGCCTGGATGAAATCAACTAAGGAAATGCTATTGCTAGGTACATATACAACTTGTAAAGGAAATATGGTTATATGAGAATGAACTCATATGCCTTGGGAAAACATAAGTCAGAGAACAAAATATCTTGCTTATGTTTAGGGTTATTGAAATGATGATTGCTTTAATGAAATAGAGATATAACGTAAGAGTAGAAAAAGAGAAGGAAAATGATTTGATTGGTATTATTTGGGTCAATCTAAGATTGACAAGCACTCTGGGGGTGAAAATGAAATTACTATATTCAATGGTTGGCAAAATAAGTGAAGGATAGACATAAGTATCACAAGGATGGGAAAACTTTGATCTTAAATGTAGAAACTAATGATTGACCTCAAAAGTAAGATGAAATGCAAAGGACTCATGCTAGAACAGGTAAATTGAGAAACTCAAGCAAATGAGCTCTAAAGGATAAAGGAAAATAGGATGATGAAGATTTTATCTAAGTTTTCTAACATAAAAAATGAGTTTGATCCCACATATTTCTAAACATATCTATTAGATGGAACTTAAGAAGTAGTGGATGGATTATTCACAACTGTATCTGGTATGTATAGTCTTTGTGTAGCTATAGTCAGAAGTATGGAAATATATGAACTTTTGGTGTTAAATGATCATTTTTTGTTGTTATGGTTTTATAATCTTTTAGATAATAGCATGCTCTCTATCAGAATGGAATGGAGAATATTTTAAGTATTCAAATGACATATGATGATGTGCGTAAGGCTTACTTAATTAACTAAACATAAAGTGCTCAGTGAGATCATGGAATTATTGGTTAATCCTAGAGATATAAGATGACACCACATGCCTTGGTAAAAATATATGGGTCAAAAAGAATCAGAAGAAAGAGATTCTAAATATCTTAGTGAAATAAGTATCACTAAGGATTGGAAAAGCATATTAAGACAATGGGATACAACAGCATATAATTAAGCAACTTGAGAAAAAGACTCATATGCACTAGTATTGATCAAAATCTTCTAGTCGAAAATGAGAATCTGGAGACCAAATTCTTTTAAAAGGGGGAGATCTGTAACAACCCTTAAAAAGCGTTAAATATAGTAATTCATCTAAATATTAAATTTTGTAAAATTTTATTTATTATAATTAATTTTTTAAAGTTTTGTAGGTTAATGTGTGATTAGAAAAGACTTAATTAGGCCATTCTTTAGAATTTGTGAGGCTGATGTGAAAAACCAACAAACATAAGGGTTAATCTAACTTAATTAAAACTTTTGGACTCAATTGAAATCTAAACAAAACTGTTGGCGGTCAATTTGCAATTAAGAAAAGATTAAATCTATAAATACTACATTTTCAATTTCACCCTCTCATTTTTCTTCTTCCTCACTGAAACATCCCCTCTCCTTCTCTCTATGATGATTTTCTCCAACGATGCCCAAAACCTAAAACTAAACCAGCCAACACCTTTCTCTCTTCACCGTGAACTTGTACATAACCTCTTCATGTGAAACTACCCAGCAGTTTGTTAAAAACATCGAGCTTGATGGCGGCAAGCTTCAGAGGTGATGGGTTGCAAGTTTTTGGCAACAGAAACTCATGGTCAAGTACTGGGCTTTGTTAGGTTTAGCTCAAGGATGGTGTCAGAGTCTTCAATTTTAGAAAACTACCATTGGAGTAAGTAGAATTGAAGAGGATCATCATGATAGCACATTGCAAAGTAGTAGTATTTTTCAGTCAATCGAGCTTTAATTCAGTGGCAAATGGAAAAATTGGTTGAGGGGTTTGATTCTTTGAGCTAAAACACATCTCATGGTGGTAGTTGCGAACTTTTTCGATGGTGGCAATGCAGAGGCAGTTTTCTCACCTTGTTGCGAGGAAGGCATGCATGAAGTTTGATCATCAAGATTCTACTTTGATAATGAGATTTGGTTAATTGATTGGAAGAAAAATATATGCATTTACATATACATGTTTACCCATTTAAATCTTTATAATACCTTGTATAATTGAAGAAAATGCTTAAATCAAAGAACATGCGTAAATCAATCGAAAAACATAACCATGCATGAGATATAAAACATACATGTATGTTAATTAAGCCTAGTGAACCTAGAATTGTATTATTTTATGTGAACCAAGGTTAGTTTAGCTAATTAGGTGATGAAAACCCTAATTTTATGTAACCTCAACCTAAGTGACAAACTTGGATTATTAATGATAATTGGGTAATTGAGCCAATCGACACTAATATGAGGTTAATTAGGAAATTAGGAAATTAGGAAATTAATTATATCTATTGCTCGTATCACTAAAAACCCTATAACTAATGATAAATAAGCGGCATTATAAAGAGTATTTCCTAACAATAATGCTGGATGAATTCTTATACCAAATTAATTGGATAGTTAATAGTAAGATTTTAATTATTGAAGGTTATTCAGGTTGAATGTAGGTTTTGATTGGTAAATTAATCTTTGGTTAGGTGGCAAGGAGCAAAAAATTGTAGATTAGCATGTTGTAACTACTTTGTGGAGGCTTTTGAGGCGAGGTTCCACCACTCTGGTATTTAACTTGATTACAGCTATTCATTGATTATTGATTCCTGTGAGGATCCAACAACCCGGTACTTGTTTGAGTAAAGTAATTTCAATATGTTTGAACCCTATGAGGTTGTATCCATTTGATACCTATCTTAATTATCGTTATCGTTATATTATGATCATTGAACTCTATGAGGTTCCATTAACTTTGTACTTTTCTTGCTTATCACTATCGTTAATTGTTGATTATTAAATCCTACAAGGTTCCCTCAATCTAATAATCATTTGATCACCCTGGGAGGAGCGTAAGTTGGTTTTCTTTGAAACTAACTGTCTTTCACTTGATTGAATTTTTTGAACTATTGAACTCATGAATTGCATCCATTATTAAATCGTGCACTCTGTGTGTGTTGTTTTTCTTAAATCGTTTATGTGATAATCGATTGATTGTTCCTATTATGGTGCCATGATCATTATTTCAATTGTTATCTTCAAACTGAATTTATATTATATATGGTTATTTGGCTGTGATGGCTTCCATGATTGACATCATATATTGTTGTTCGCCTTGGTGGCTTAATTCAAATTATTTTGTGAAGTTTATTGTTCTGCCACATTGGCAATTGATTGATTGATTGCATTAAAAGAGAATTGTACAAGAGAATTGTTGAGCCATTGTTATTGTCAAGCTGTTATGCTTGAGCTTTTGTTATTACCAAGCTATCATGCTCAAGCTAGTGTTATATTGAAATGATATGATTGAATTGTTATCTGTTGGCATTATATCATTCAATCCAAGGGGGGATACCCTTGGGAAGTCCAACTCAGGGAGATACCACGGGAAGTTGGACCTGGGGCTAGGTCTGGAAAGATAACTGGGTGGAATAAACTGATAGTGACAGGTCATTCAGCTAGTACCCACCTTTTATCCTAACCTACAGGTAGCTGGAGATAGCGAACTATAAATGGCAAGATCTAGCATGCAGTCAACTATGCCATAAAAACAAATTGTTATAGGCCAAGCTGTGTGCTCAAGCAAGTGGAGAGATAAGGAAAAGGTTTCCATGTTCAAGTTAAATGCTATTAAAATGTTATCCTGTATTCATCAAGGAGCAATAAGGAAGGATACCAATAGGCTTGCTAAATATTTACATGTTTCATATTCTTATGAATTTAAATTTGATTTCCATTAATCATGAACTGATCATCTGATTTATTATCAATGATCTTGTTTATTGCCATTGGAATTCAATATTTTCCCCCTATCTCCTAGTATATATTTCCCTCACTGAGTTCTTAAGAGTCACTTTCTTTGTTATCCTTGAGATGCAAGAGACAATGGTGAGCGAGAGAGACTATTTTGCAATAGATCATGTGCTTAAATGTATATATGAAATCACTTGAATGTTGAGTTTAGATTTTAAGATGTGATATGTCAAGGTTGACAATGATAACCTAAAGGTGTGTATATGTTTTGTTGAGTTTAAGGAATGAACCATGGGATGTGTTTAAGTTGAAGTCTGAACTTAACTTTAATGGGTTTTGAAAAATTTTCTTGTGGCCCTATTAGTTGTTCACAGCTTAAGATTAAGATTGAAATTAGTGGCACCTCAACTTGGGTGCTATCCTAATAGGGGGTGCTACAGAATCAATTCTTATTCCTATATTATATTAGTCCTTGCAATGTTACACAAAATTTAGGCCTAATTACACCAATTAACTTAACTAACAATAATTATGTTCTAATTACCAATTCGGACCTACTAGCACTATTAATAACTTATACATCCAATCGTTTTGGCTCATCATCATGAATCTTATTCTGATCAATTCAATCCATAATTATAATTCAATGCAATTAACTTAATTTACATCAACTAACTCAATTTAATGAGAATTAACTTCTAATTTATGATCCCAATTGACATATACTTACAATCAAATTCTTATCCAATCATTTTAGTCTATAATCACAATTCTTGGTCCAATTTACTTAATTATACAATGAAAACCAATTTTATAATTTAATTGAACCAAATCAGGAATTATTTAATCGATTAAATAGATTTTACCCAAATTAAACATAATTCAGAGCTAAACATAATTCAGAGCCAATTCACGGTCTAAAATTGGCATGCATGCATTCGACTTGTTGCCCAAAGAAACTTCTTGAAAGCTGTCAAACCACCACCAGAACTGGAAACTAGACCTACCAATCAATTTATCTCCACATGCCCAACAAAAGCTCTCAATCAATTTCAGAATTGGATGTTGATTGGCCTGTTAATTTGCCAAAAGCCTGCATAGTGCCACCACCATCCACCGTCTCGTCGCCGCCTCTATTTTTCCTTCTCTGGTGATCCAAATACATAATTGAGGGTATCGACATGCTCCTCAGCTAAGCCTGTCAAGACCTACCTCCTAAATGTGACTAAAAGCAACCAGAACCACTACAACCGTCATCTCTACCGCAAGCTGCCTTTGATCTTCAATTTTTTGATGTTCCTCCGGTTGTTTTGTAGCAAACTTAGTGCCAGTATGATCATCAGGATGAGAGGAAAAGTGGTAGTTTTTACTTTTAAGTTTCGTCAGCTACCAATGAAGAATCACTGGAGAGAAAGATATGAGTTGCATAGGTAAATTTGAAGAATTGTAGGTTGGGTATTGCTATTTATAAGCAATATCTAGAAATTCTAAATTTGACCCCAAAACTTTCCTTCAGTTTTCATTTGAACCCCCAAGAGTTTCTGTCAACTTTTAATTTAGACCTCAACTTATTAGTGCCTCATTTTGACCCAGTTGACCTAAAATATTTATAGATTGACCCCCAAAACTTTCATATGCTTTACAATTAAGTCCTTTCCTATTTACGTTTTGAGCCCCAAAAGTTTTGTCAAATTAATGTTTTAATTTTCAAATATTATTTTCTAAAACGGTAAATTTTAGGGGTGTCACATATATAATTAAATGGATACTTACTTTTAGTCAAATTTTTTTGATTTCACATAATCAATCCATGTAAAAATATTTTTATGAATTATTATAAGTAAAAATATCAAAATAAATGTACATAAAATAAATAAATATATATATATATATATATATTAGTGTAATTAAATATAGGAAAAACATCAAATTTGATATCATTTGCTATTTAAGTGGTCATTTATCAAACTTTTGAAAATTTTCAACTATGTCAACTATATATATGTTACATGTAAAAGAATTTATTTCAAATAATTAAAAATGAGTTCTCCATTATTACATTACTAAAAAAACTAAAATGGTTTAAATTAATAATACTAAAATAAGAGTTTATAGTTGTTGCAAGAAGTAACTGTTTATAGTCGAAATAAATTCTTAAATGAAATTATTTGTTATATTCTATACATATAATTTTATCTAAAAATATTTTACATATCTAAAAATATTATTATAAAAATATGATCAACTTATCTATTATAACTACAATATCATGTATTGTTTATCCAAAATTGAAATATAGATTTTTATCTCATAAGATAATTCAAAAATACCTAATCATATTTTTACCTCACTAAGTAAGTTAATAATTTAAAAAGTATTTTATGATAATCATATTAAGAACTCTTATCACGAAATTCTATCTTATAAATTTAACTTACCATAAGGTTAATAGATAAATATTTTATTTATTTTATATATAAATTTTATTATTCTACAAGTATTCTTTTTTACATTTTGTTTCTACATTATTGGTAGTACAATTCTATATTTTTAATTGTTCGACTTCTTTCCCCAATTAGCATAATATAATGGTGTTTCTTTCTTCTTTTTAATTTATTTAAAGTTCATTTCACAGAAAAGTTTTAATATATCTTTGAAACACAACTTTATATTGTTTTTTTTTTGTTTTTATTCTAAATTAATTATATACTTTTTCAATATATTTAAATATTTTATCAATATCATTACTTTATTATTTCTTAATGTTTATTTAAAATTAAAGTTCTTATAGGCAATTTAGAATTGTAATTTTTATATTACTTAAGAGTAACATCATGCATTACATTTTTATTTCAATTAATGATATTTTGTAATGTAACGTCCCTAAAATTCGGCATTTTTGAGAAATAAAGATCTAAAATTTAAGATATTGATAAATCAGATCTGGGGGCCCGAAAAATAATCAAAAGGACTTAATTGCAAAAATTTTGGAGTTTTGGGGTCAATCCAAAATTTGAGGAAACCTAATTGGACTAACTTGAGAAGTTTTGTGGTTGCATGGTAATTATTTTAGGTCAAAAAGGTCAATGTTAGGCACTTTCTTTGTTAGGGATTGAATTGAAGTTTGTGGGAATCTTGGAGGACTTAAGTGAAATATGATCAAAAGTTTTAGGGGCCAAATCAAAATTTCTAAAAGTGTCCCCTATAAATAATGAAATTTGCTTTTCAAACCCTCATTTCATCTTTCTTCTCCACTAGACCACCATAAACCCCTCTCCAACAATCTTTCATCTCCAATGGCCAAAACTCCAAAATCTTCCAACCATCTTCTTCTCCATGCCATGATGATCATGCTGGCACCAAGAACCATCCATTTTGACCGGTGAAATGCCAGAAAGACCAAGGCCGACTAGAGCTCATGGCAGATCTAAGTGGGTTTCCTCTTCCCAGCAACATTTCGTAGCTAACCAAAGGTGCCCTAAGACCTGTTTAGCTCAAAAAAGCATTTGGCAAAGTCAATTTTGGATTTCAGCCATCAGTGACAGCAAAATGGGGGTGACAGTCCACAGTGGCGTGAGGTGGTGCAACATCTTTGAGGTGGAAATTGGCTATTTTCTTGGCGGCATTTGGAAAAATTGATCGCAGCATTATATTCCTGGAGCAGAGAGAAATATTTTGGTGGTGTTGGTGATTGTCTCCGATGGCGGTGGATGGTGGCCAGTAGCATGGTGGCAGAGTTGAGATAGAATTCTCGCCTCATCATGATGATCATGGTGGTCGTCATGGTTTGTGGTTTTGAGGTCCAGTTAAATAGATTCATGGGTAAAAATGAGTTAGATTATATATGTTTATATATATGTACATACATATAATGTGCCATTATTTTCTTTGGACCTTGTAATATGCCAAGAATGAGGATTTGTATAAGATTGATATATATATATATATATATATATCCCCATGCATGGACTATAGTGTAATTAGTGGGCTTGAATCTATATTATTTTATGTAATGTTAGGACTAATTGAGATAATTAAGCAATTTGACTATGATTATGAAATTGGAACTTATGGTATGATAATTAGATGATTTGAGATGGTTTAGAATTAAAACTTGGAGCATGCATGCGTCAGTATGAGTTTAGTAAAATTAGATAGCATTACTTTATGAAGATTATGCAAAATTATTGAGTATTGTAATAAGAAAACCCTAATTCTATAGTTTTAAGATCTAAGTGACATTATTGGGATTAATTACGAAAATTAAGCTATAATTGTGATTTTAAGGAAACATTATGAAGAGATTGTGTAATTAAGGACTAGTCTATGTTATAATGAGTGAATTAATATGAAAATCAAGATTTATTTAGGTAATATTAACCTTATTATCATTTTAGGGCAATTGTATTGTTTAAGCTTAAAACTATCATATCAATTGGTTGTTTAGTAAATTTGGACTGTTAATGGCTTAGTTATGATTACTGGGTTCAAATGTGAATTTTGATTGTGAAAATGTTATTTTGGATAGGTGACAAAGGAGTAGGTCCCGAGGACCAGTAGATTGCTGTTTGTGGCTAATTTTTCTGAGAATTCGAAGGTGAGGGTCTAACCTCTTGGAAATTTGCCTATATGCCCTGTGAGAATCTGCCATTTTTGCCTTGCTACACTATGTGTTCTTATGGTATAACTCTTGTGAGGATTAACTTGCTTAATTATACCTACTCGTAATTGCTTGAATTGTACTTACTTGTATTATTAAGATCTGTATTTGATGGTGCACTATTCATAATCGACTATTGACTTGTAAACCCCTGTGAGAGTGGTACTTGTTTCACTATGTTGAGTTAGTTCTTGCTTGTTCTAGCACCTAGAACTTTCAAATGTTATCTATTTTGTACTTGTTGCTGTTTTGTACTTGTCATTGTCTTGTTGTTTGTCTCGATCGATACTTGATATTGTTCTGCACTTGTTCCCTTCTGTTTGTTATCTGATTTTCTGCTATCCATCCGTTCTATTATCTATTGCTGTTTGTGAATGTCGTATAGGAGTAAAAGGATGTTAATCTCTACTGTGTGCATGGGACAAGTCATAAGCCCTAAGCTCTCAAACAAGTAACGGGACATTAATCCCTACTATATGCATAGGATAAGCCATAAGCCCATGAGACTTGGCTAAGTAATGGGATGCTAATCCCTATTGCCTGGGATAAGCCATAAGCCCAGAACTAATGATAAGGTGGTTCTAATAAGTCTGTTCTACTTTGATCTATATTTTGATCGTAGTTTGACTTTTTGTACCCTGCTCATGGAGCAATAAGGGTAGTAAAGTTTCTTGGTCTAGATCAAGTTGTTGTCCTGTTCAAACAAGTCATCTGTATTTCCTCCCGAATTGATTTGGTTGAGATGGATCATTCCTCCCGAATAGATCCAGTTGAGATGATCTCTAGCAGTTCAAGCCGACAATCACAACCTCGAGCTAGTGCCTATCAATAGCTTTGAACCTATTAATACCTGTGATTGTTCCTAATTGTCTGTAATTGACCCATTTGTAAACGGATACTTGATTGTCTATATTCAATCTATTCATGTTTTTATTGTTAATTGACGATTTGTTAGGTTGATTTTCCCCGACATGTCCCTATTGTTCTTTATCATGGATATCCCTCACTAAGTCCTTTGGACGTACTCCCCATTTCTTCTATATTTTCTTAGATAGGACCAAATGATAAGTTGGACTTTCGATCAAATCAGCGAGTATAATTTTGTATTAGAATAGTCATGTGTAGTTGCTAATGGGAATACTTAGGTATGTTTTTGCAACCCTAGAGATGTTCTGATAAATTATGCCAGAATTTAACATCTACAGAGTGTATAATTATGTTGAACATTTTAGAACTATGAATGGTATGTAATTACTACTTATGTTGTATGTTATAGGATCACCTAAGGCATGTATATAGCATTTTATGAAGGTTGATTAAGTCAAAGTGTGTTGCTATCTTTGATACTCTTGTTGAAGTTTCTTAAGTTTGAAATCCGCTACTATTTTTGTTCAGTTTGAAATATTTCTGACAGACCAATTGCTTGTTATGGATTTTAAATAATGACTGAATTGAATGACGCCTCAACTAGGGGTCATCCTGAGAGAGGACGCTAAATATATATTTATTTTCAATACTATTTTCAAATATTTTGTATATTTAAAATTTTATTTTTATATTAAATTTTTATTTTATTATTATTTTATTTGTAGCTGCCTCAATCTATCAAGATAAAAATTTATATATACTTCATATTTGAATAATGTACCTCGAAATGTGATGTTTGAACTATTTAAAAATATTATAATTTTATTAAGCTATTGAAATTATTCCAATTTTCTTATCAAATGAATGAAGAAACACTATATATTTTTCTATAAAAAATATCCATTAAATTTATTAGCACTTGATTTACCCATTTCTAATTATGTGCATATATGAAAGAATTTTTTTTATTTTTTTTCTATATAATATCATGTGCTTTGATAAGCTTATTTCAATTGGTTGAATCTTTACTTATTTATAATATTTTTTTATAAGAATATCGCTTTATTTCTCTTCAATAAGTAAATTATTTATAAAACAAATTATGTATGTACAACTAAAAATCAAAATTTCTATGATAATTAAATACTTTTACACAATTGATATATTTCATATTTAGTAATTTATATTCACTTTGATAAGATTAACTATAAAAAATTAAATGGATATATGAAGTAATGAAAGTATCTAATAAATATGAGCTCTAATAAATATTAACTTATTTTTTATTTAAAGAGTGTGATTTTTTCTTCTTAATTTAATTATATGTTTTTATCCAAAAAAAGCTTAAAACATATCCCAAGAAAGTAGTTGATAGCTAAGTTATTTCAAGGCAACAACCAAATTTTCATATTAAACAAATTTTTTTGTATTTCTATAGATACAATCACATTACTTTTAGTTTAAGTAATATAACATTTAATTATTTTTGATAAAAAAATTAATAAATAAATAAAAAGCACTCAATTATTTGATCAAATAAATTACTTTTATTTATTAATTAAATAATTGTTTTCTATAAAACTTGAAAAGTAAAATTAAAATACTTAACAATCATATTTTTTTCTTAATGTTGTGACTTACTTAAAAACTTTTGCAACTTATTTGTTGCTTGTGAAAAAGTTAAACAAATATTTGTATAAAATATCAAACCATCACTTCTTTATTGAAGAGTTAGCAGTATGAGAAATGAATAGTTATAAATTAATTAATATGCAAGTCTCAACTTATCAAAGTTTTTAAAATTCAATTATTTTTATAATAATATTTTTAGATATATAAAATATTTATAGATAAAATCAAATGTATAGAATATAATAAATGATTTCATTTAAGAATTTGTTTTGAATATATATAGTTATCTCCTACAACAACTGTAAGCTCTAAACTTTATTTTTATATTATTAATTTAAATCATTTTAGTTTTTTAGTAATATAATAATAGAGAACTCATTTTCAATTATTTGAAATAAATTCTTTTATGTGAGACATATACATAGTTGACATCGATGAAAATTTTCATAAGTTTGATAAATGACCACTTAAATAGCAAATGATATCAAATTTGATATCTTTCCTATATTTAATTACACTAATTTATAATTATATCACGTACTTTTATTTGAATATTTTTACTTATAAGAATTAATAAAAATATTTTTACATGGATTAATTATGTGAGACAAAAAAAATTGACTTAAAGTAAGTATCTATTTAATCATTCATAATCATTACATTCTAATTATAAAATAAATTTATGAGAGATTGATAGTTTATTTTAAACTAAATATTGAAAATTTACTTATTATTTCATTCATGAACATAATATATGTTAATTGATAATTTCAAAAATAATAAAATAACTACATTTATAAATAAATAAATTTTACTTATCAGAGTTATGTGGAATATTAAGAGATAATTTAACTTACAAAAATTGTATATTTCAAAATACTTATTAAATTAGTTATCATATAATTAATAACCTAATGTAAGTTATTTTTATAGTTAAATTACAAAGAAATTATATATTTACTCTAACAAAAAAAATTAACAATTCAATTTCTCAAATGTCATGAAAATTGTAACTGTAACTTCTACATTATTAAGAAAACAAACAAAAAAGCTTTATGTTAGAAAAGATATTATTTGCTAATTTATCATATGAAAATATGTATGTGTATATATATCTAATTTAAGAAGTGAATTTAGTAAAATATTCTACTCTATTTTTTATTTTCTTAATTTTTTATTTATTTTTTAATATTTTATCATTTTATAAATTTTTGTATAATTTACAAACTTGGAATGAGCAATTCTTGATATTCTACAACTTATTTAAGCATAAATTATCCTCAAATATAATATTTTAATTAAAATATTTATATTATTTTATTTAATTAGTAATAGATTTTCTTTCATTAAATGCTAAAAATAATTACAATTCATGTTTTAATCACATGAAATAAAATAAATATTATTATAAAATAACATTTCAATCATATAATTATTTTCAGTACATCGCATTGGACACATGCTAGTTTTTAAATATTTCATAGCATTACATTATTTGAGGTACATTATTCAAATATTAAGTACATATAAATTGTTTTATCTTGATAAATAAAGAGAGCTGCAACTACAATAATAGTAAAATAAAAATTTAATATCAAAAGTAAATTCTTAAACATACCAAATATTTGAAAATAGTATTGAAAATAAATACATAAAATATAATTAATTAAAATAAAAAAGTATTACATAATGATACTTTTAAGTAATATAAAAATTAAAATTCTAAATTGGCTATAAGAACTTTAATTTTAGATAAACATTGAGGAAATAATAAACTAATAATATTAATAAAATATTTAAATATATTGGATAAGTATCTAATTAATTTAGATTAAAAACGAAACAAAAACAATATAAAGATGTGTTTCAAAGATATATTAAAAAATTTCTGCGAAATGAACTTTAAATTAATTAAAAATAAAAAATAAATATTATTATATTATGCTAATTGGGTAAAGAAGTCCTACAATTAAAAATATAGTATTGTACTACCAATAATGTAGAAACAAAATGTAAAAAAAAATAATTATAGAATAATAAAATTTATATATAAAACAAATGAAATATTTATCTATTAACCTTGTGGTAAATTAAATTTTTAAGATATAATTTTGTGATAAGAGTACTTAATATAATGCTTATAAAATATTTTTAAATAATAAATATAGCACCCCCACCTGGGATAGCCCATAAGTCGAGATGCCACCCAATTCAAACTTAAATCTTAACCTATAAACAATCAATAGGCCCATCAAAAAATTCTCAAAGTCATCAGAGACAGCAACCTACTTCAACTTATACATACTACAACAAAAGCACACAATACATTCCCCAAAGTCGACCCATAGTACTCAACATAATATATACATACCACATATCTTGAATTCAAATTTAAGCATAACATGATGTTCACCAGAACCCATAAACAAATATAACCAACTATTCTATTATAAAATAAACTCTTCAGTCCAAGTCTGAAGTCCATATCCATCGTCAAAACCTCTTTGGAAACGTCAAAGATAAAATGGGAAGGTAAATCCGAAAGACTTAGTGATGAATAAATTTAGTAATAATCAAAAGGCTCTGTCAAAGAGGAAATAATTCGACATATCATAACTAACAAAATAATAAGGTCAAAACATGAACATATCAACATATAAGAAGTAACAAATCCAACAAGTATCAGAGTTTAACAAGTAGGCACTAGCTTGAGAGTTGCTACCATTGGCCAAACGGTCTAATCATCTCGACCAATCATGTTCAAGAGGTACAGGACGTCTCAACCGATCACAGTTCAAAAGGAATTTCTGTTGGCTCATTTATTGCAAGAAGGCGAGCAGCTTTGGAAAAGGAAAAGAACCTACTAATGAGGACAACAATAGAGAGTTGAAGGAGGAGCTTGCAACGCTTAAGGAGGATAAAGAACACATCTCCCAAATATGCCAAAAAGTAGAAGCAAAGCTCTATGATATGCACTAGACCCTACAAAACAAAAGAATGGAGATGAGCCGATGGAAGTCATCAGTTGGAGCAAGAGACTGCATGTTTGATAGGATGATGGAGAGTGTTAAGAGAGAAGAGATTTGGGTCAGAATAGTTACTAACTAGATTGAAGAGCTCTAAGAGATACGTAACCAGATGAAGGAAACATTTTAGACGCTAGAGGCTGAGTATAGGAGAATAACCAACAAGCCCGACCCTATAAAGGGAGAGATCAGTAGGATGATGGCATACTATCATCATGCCATAGATCAAGTGATTGGGGGTAGGCATCAGCATCGACACTGAGTTAGGGCCCTTGAGAGTTCACCCTTTCTTTGGTCAAGGACACCAGTCAAGTGTGCATATCAAGTTAAGATCATCTAGGGACCCAACAGAGGCATCTACAATAGACCTTATAGAGGAAGACCTCGATGAGGATTTAGACAATGCTGCAGAGGTTCCTAAAGAGCCTGAGGAGATTGGGAACAATGATGATGAGGGGCCAGAGAAGATGGATGACATTGAGGACTCTAGGTCAAACATTACAGATGCCAAGGATTCTGATTAGGTAAGTTGGCGGTTGTATGCTTATCAAATTTTGTGTACATAGGCTGGCAATATCAACGGCTTGTAGTTTGTAGCCTGTAGCACGGCTATCGTTTTCTTTATTTCTTCTATTTATATGTGTATGCATATTTTCACTGTCCGTCGATGTTTCTTCAACTGAGTGGTCAGCTAGTTTAGTCTTTGAACTTGAATGTGACCTTTATCTATGTTGATATTAACTTAATGTTAACAACTTTTATCTAAAATGATTATATGTAAATTTCTTTATTGGTCTTAAGCTGTTTAAGTTTTGGTGTTTGATTTATCTTGTACTTGTTTTCCTTACTCGAATAATCGTGGGTCATGTTAGTTGAAGCTTAGTTTGCCGCTTGTGTTCGCAGGGTTGAAATTTTGAGAATTAATGGCATCTAAGGGTAGTGATGATGCTACACCCATAAAGATAGGTCTGAGAGGAAGTCCCTCGGGCCAACGAGCTCATACACCTTGTGCTCCTAGTTGGGGAGTACCTACTTATCCATATCACCTACCCAATGAAGAAGTTTCTTAAACTCTCCTGAAGAACCAACCTGATGAGAATTCTCCAGCAGAGCTGGTATATCACGAAAGACAAAAGTGTGGGCAATCGACTCATTAACTAGTCGATAGAGCTAAAATAGCAAAATTAGTTCTAGATGATCGAGCTTTGGAATAGTTTTTGCAATTTCAACCCCCAAAATTCCACAAAGAATTGAATGACCGCAAAGTAGAAGAATAGCTGGGAGACTTGGACAATGTATTCAAAACTTTGAGATATTCGAGAACAGAGGGTACGGTTTACCATGTTTCTTTTAATGGGACCTGCAAAAAGCCAATGGCAAATGGTTAAGCATAGATGGATAGAGGTAGGAACTCTTCAGACTTCGGAGAATTTAGCTTAAGAATTCAAGGATAAGTATATACCATTAGTGACCAAGCAAGCAAAAGAGAGAATTTATGGACTTGATTCAGGGGAATCAATATGTTAGCTAGTACGAAGCCACATTTAGCTAATTAGTGTAATATGCCCCATACATCCAAGGAGATAAGAGTCTACAAACCAGGCAATTTATACAAGGCTTACGACTAGAGTTAAGAAGAGGCTTGGCTTGGCTACTTGGGAATTATAGAATTTTAATTTAGCTGTGAGCAAGGCCTTACAATTTGAGGTAGAGTCGCAAGAGATTCGTAAGATTGAGCACCGGAATTAAAATAGGAGATCGCACCCAGAAGGGCATAGTAGCGTAAGCAAGAAATAGCCCAAACTTCAAATTGAAGGTATCTCCCAGCAAAATCCTCAGGCTAATAAGATAACATAATCGAATCAGGGTATGACACCAATAAAATGTGGGTACTACGGAGCACCGGGCCATGATGAGACAGAATGCTAGAAGAATTAAGATAAATGTTTGCGATGTAGAAGTGATCAGCATTTTATGAAAAATTGCCCTAAAATGAGAAGTTCTCCTCCTATGAGGAAAGGGAAACAAGTAATGGGAACTAGTGGGAAACAAAAAATTCCAACACAAGCCTATGCTCTTATAGGCAAAAATGCTCATGATCCTAATGACGTGGTGGAAGGTACAATTTCTATCTCTAATATTCCTAGTAAAGTATTATATGACCCAAGTGCCTAGCATTCATTTATCTCTATTGCATTAGATCATAAACAGAATATGTCACTCGAGTCTATGACCTATCAAATAGAGGTTAAACTACCTTTGGGTGAAGAGATAGTGATAGATATTATGTATCGAGGTTGTCTAGTTATGCTCAAAAATCAAGTGTATTTCGCCAATCTCATTCGGATGCCCATACAAGGTTATGATATGATCTTAGAATAGATTGGTTATATTGTCACCTAGCATAGGTGAATTATTTCACCAAGTGATCACCTTTGGTAATGAGACATTAATATTAACACGTCATATAACTGATAATGCATCCTTAATACCGATCATCTCGATAATGGAGGCTAGACAAATTCTAAGAGATGGTGATTAAAGATTTTAGGGGTACCTTATTAACAAGCCACGAGATACTATGAAGCTGGAGAATATGAAAGTGGTGGCCGAGTACCCAGAAGTATTCTTTGAAGAATTGAATTCGTTGCCCTAGATAGAGAAATTGAACATGTCATTCATACCTTACCGAGAGCTACACCATTTTTGAAGACCCCTTATTGAATGGCCCTAGCTAAGTTTAGAGAATTGAAGAATTAGCTTCAAAAACTATTGGCGAAGGGATTCATTAAACCAAGCACATCTCCGTGGGGAGCCCAAATACTATTTGTCAAAAAGAATGATGGAACCGTAAGGATATACATCAATTATTGAGAATTGAACAAAGCTACTATTAAGAATCAATAACATTTACCTCATATAGAAGAATTATTCGATCTACTGCAAGAGTCAAGGATCTTTTTGAAAATGGATCTGAGATAAAGGTACTAGCAATTGAAGATCAAGGAGGAAGATATTCCTAAGACCTCTTTCAATTCCTGGTATAGTCATTTTAAATTCATGGTGATGCCTTTTGGGTTGATCAACGCTCCGACAAGCTTCAAGGACTTGATGCATCAAGTTTTCAGACTGTATTTAGATCAATTAGTAATCATCTTCATTGATGACATTCTAGTATTCTCCAAGACCAAGGAAGAACATGCAAAGCATTTGCACATTATCCTCAGAACTTTGAAAGAACATCAACTATATGTTAAATTTAGCAAGTGTGAATTTTGGACGGAGAAAATAGCCTTTTGGGGGAATGTCATCACTCAGAATGGAATCGAAGTTGATCCCTCTAAGGTGGAAGCAATAGTCAACTAGAAGCGCCCTATGAATGTTACAAAAATTAGAAGTTTCTTGGGGTTAGCCAACTATTATCGAAGATTTGTTCAAGATTTCTCTAAGATAGCTGGTCCGTTAACCAAGTTGATGTAAAAGGATAAGCCCTTTAACTGGAATGGGGATTGCAAAAGGAGCTTTCAAGAGTTAAAACAATGGTTAACTATAGCCCCAATCCTAGCTCTTACGAATGGCTTAGAAGGCTTTGTGGTGCATACAAATGCTTCTAATAAAGGGTGTGTATTGATGCAAAAGGGGCGTGTTATTGCCTATGCCTCTAGAAAATTAAAACCCTATGAGGAAAATTACCCAACACATGACCTTGAGCTAGCTGTGGTCATATTTGTATTACCAAAATAGAGGCATTCCCTCTATGGTGCCACCTTTGAGAGGTATACTAACCACAAGAGCCTTAAGTATTTGTAGTCACAAAAGGACCTAAACATGAGGCAGCACCAATGGATGCAGTTCCTAGGAGACTATGATTTCTCCATCACCTACCACCCTAGAAAAGCTGATGTTGTGGCTGATGCCTTAAGCCAAAAAGCTAGTTTAACTCATTTACAAGCAACAAAAGCATCCAGAGGTAGAAAGTCAGGTTCTATACTAAATTTAAGCAACATACTTGGGTTGCTTGGATAAAAGTACAGCTAGAACTATATGATGAGATTTAACAAGCTCAGGTTGGAGATGAATGGATACAAATACGAAAGAAAAGTGTGAAGAGTGCTGAAGGATTTGAGTTTAATGTCAATAATCATGCACCCTTTTAATCCGAAAAAGGATTTGTGTGCTAAAAGAAATCAAAGAGAAACTGTTGAAAGAGGCACATAAAATGACGTATATAGTACATCCTGAGGGACCTAAAATGTATCAAGATTTAAAGAAATAATTTTGGTGTGAAGATATGAAAAGAGATATAGCGGATTTTGTACGGAAGTATCTAACTTGTCAATTGGTGAAGGCAGAGAACCAATGACCTTCAGAGTTGTTGCAACCACTCCCAATTCATGACTGGAAATGGGAATAGGTTACTATAGACTCTTTAACTAGGCTGCCAATTCCTCAAGGAGGAAATAATAGTGTCTAGGTCATAGTGGACTGCTTGACTAAATCAGTGCACTTCTTGCCAGTGGGAACACACTATGCGGTTGAAAAACTAACAGAGCTGTATATTAAGGAAATTGTTTGACTACACAGAGTCTCGACTAGCATTGTATTAGATCGAGATCTAAAATTTACATCAAGGCTCGGGAAGAGTCTACAGGAATATTTGGGAACAAAACTTAAGTTTTGTTCTAATGCACATCCTCAAATAGACAGGCAATGGGTTATTCGAATTTTGGAAGACATGTTGAGGGCTTGTGTACTAGACTTTGGAGTAAATTGGGTATGACATCTGCTGTTGATCGAATTTGCCTATAACAATAGCTGTCAGTCAACCATTCAGAGACACCGTACGAAGCTTTATACGATAGAAAATGTCAATCTCTAATATGCTGGGATCTAGAGGAACACAGGAGCGATACTAATCAGTATCTAAATAACATAAGACCTGAGCTGATACAAGAGATAATTGAGAAGGTGCATGTGGTCAAATAGAAAATGAGAGTGGCCCATGATAGACAAAAGAGTTATGTAGACACTAGGAGGAAAGATCAGGAATTTGAAGTCGCAGATGAAGTATTCCTCAAATTTTTCCCAAGAAAAGAAGTCAGGAGAATTGGTAAGGGTGGAAAATGTAGCCCGAGGCATGTTGTGCCCTATGAGATCTATGAAAGGATAGGTCCAGTTGCATATCGTGTCAAGTTACCCCAAGATCTGAGAGGAATACAAGACATCTTCCATGTGTTGCAACTTTGGAATTACCATCCCCACTTTTCTCACACTATATCCCCTGATTGCATACAATTGAAGGGTGACCTAACATATGAAGAGTAGTATGTATGTATCTTGGATCGGCAAGTTCTAGAACTTTGAAGTATGAAGATTCCCCAAGTGAAAGTATTGTGGCTCAACCAAGCAATTTGAGAGAGAGAAGGCCTCATGTGCCAATAATATTCTAAACTCTTCCAAGTTTCAAGTGAGAATCTAGGAACCAAATTCTTTTAGGAGGGGAAGTATGTAGCACCCCTAGAATTTTCTTGATTATATTTATAGTATTGCCATTATTTAAAATTTTCATGAATTTTATTTATTAATCATTTTAAAAGTTTGAGGCCAAAATTTATTTTTATGGGATTGATTTTATTTTATTTAAAAATTATTGGGGCTAAATTGTGATTTTCAAAGACTTGATTACACAATGTTTGGAAGCATAAGGGTTTGCATAGAATAGCTTAAGTTAACTATGGGGTTCAACATTATTTTCCTAAATTCCTAGACCTAATTGCATGACTTATTAAACCTTGGGGACTGAGTTGCAAATCTGGAAATTTTGATTAGATATATTGGTAGAATTTTCATTTCATCTTCATTCACTATTCACCTTTCTTCTCTTCAGAACCCATGACCATCTCATCTCTTCCCCAATGACCTTCTCACTGGTAACATTTACACCACACCACACCGATTATTCACTTTCCCTCATCCTCTATCCACACCTACACACACATGCACTGTTGAATAAACATCCCTCCACTAATAGCAAGAAGGTAAAAGAACCCCACATTGCAAGTTTCAACGTAGCCGATGATAGGGAGACCTGATCACGATTTTGGGCAGACAGTTAAACAACTCTCAGTTCAAATACCTCATTTGAGTCATTACATGAGAGTTTTACACTACGGCAACGATGGGAGAAGGTAATTGAAGCTTGGTTGTGAAGGTGATTCTCTAAGCTGTTAAGCTTAATTTTTGTAGCTACAGGGCAGCGTTGGATAGCTCTAATTGAGAGGATAAATTTGTGGTGGTGCCCAATTTTTTCGGCGAGGGCGGCGACAAAGAGAAAGTATCCTCTCCTCGATGTGACAAAGACTTCGACGCTATTAGTTTATGGTTTCGGACTTCTGGTGGCGAATTTAGATTTTTGATAATTGTATCATGTTATATATACATATGTTATATATGTTGTACCTTTTTTTTATAGCATTTTACCTTGCTAAGAATGGGATGTAATGATATATAAGTTTATTGATCCCTATGCTAAGAATTTTGAATAGCAATGGTAGACCCAAACTTATGCAAAATGCCAACATTGGACTTTATTTATGGTATTAAGGACTATATTATAAGTTAAATGGCAATTGATTTGGAAATTGATTAGAAAATAACATATGTGTGATTGCTTAGGATTATGATAACCTTGATTTGTATATGAGATGAGGTTAATCTTGGAATTATGCAATTAGTGAGATATTAGGTTAAAATGATGAAGTGGTATAACAATAGGCTAGTTTTTCCTGATTTATGAAATAGATGTGGAAATTGAAATGTACTTGGGAAGCATTAATGTTATTAACTATTTTTCTAGGATGATAGAGTCGTTAAGCTTTAAATTATCATGTTAATAGGTTAATTGGTAATCTTGAATTATAATAAGCATGATAATGATGTATTAAAAAGTCAAACGTGAGTTTTGACTATAATTATGCTATCTTGGTTAGGTAGTGAAGAGGTGGAACTTGAGAATCAGTGATTGTGACTTTTAACTATATTTCCTAAGCTAACAGAGGTGAGGGTCTCCCACTGTAGGTTATTACTTTGTATAAGCTTACTCATTACTTGTTGAAAACCCTTGTGAGGGTTTGCCATTTGGCCTTGTAACCTCTATTGTTCTTATGGTATAGCCCCTATGAGGGTTAATGTGCTTGACTATAACTGCTCACAACTTGATTGATTGTTCTTGCTCATTTACTTGTGATCTGTACTTGATTGTGCACTTGATCATACTCAATTTATTTAATTGTGTACTCCTATGTGGGTTATTACTCGTATCACTTTGTTGAGTCGTTCTTGATTGTTCTGGCACCCAGAACCCCTATCTGTCTTGATTGGTACTTGTTATGTTCAATTCTTGGTATTATTCTATTATTAGATGCCTTACTGGATTGTTCAATTGCTTGGTTCATACTTGTTGTACTTGCTTGGAGATAGCACTTAGGTCGAGTGCCAATCCTACGCGAAATGCTAGGATACATGGGACATACCATGCAGTCCACCTGAGTGTCCACGATACGCTAGGAAATTCCCCCTAGGTATCAGCAGTGCACTAGGGATTTCCCCCTAGGCATCGCAGTGCGCCATACGGTCCATATGGGCACACCAATTGTATACCAAACTATTATGCTTGGAAGTATTTGTTTGAATGGTATAAGGTGAATATATGCATGTCTTACTTGTTCTGTTAGAATGCATATACTATAAGGGATTGCTCGTTGTACTCGTTCTTGCTTGTTTGTCACTACTCTTGGAGCAATAAATCTGGAGAGTTTCCTATTGTTATTATCATACTTGTTTGAATTGTAATTGCACTTATACTACTTGATGATTTTAAATCTGTTAAGATATTCTCTTTCCTTAATAGATTCCTATTACTATTTAATTGTATATCCCTCACTAAGTTCATTAGACTTAACCCCATTTTCCTTAAATTTTGCTGACAAGCTTGATTAGGAATGAAAGTTCAAATCAAGCATGAAGAGATGTTCCCTTTTGTAATAGTTGGATGCGGTTATGTACTTATGGGTCTTAAGAATGTTACATGTGATCCTTAGAGATGTTATGATGTGTCAGGGACACTAAGGATACTTTAGGATTGTACATATACGCTTTGTTGATCTTTTAAGAATGAACTTTTAACTTGATCACTATCGTTTTGTAAGTAATGATTAAGATGTAAATTTCACCGCTTATCTTGTAATGATGTTTGAAAGGAAATTTTTAGGTCTATCATTTGTGTTACAGGTTTACATGTGAGATTGGATTATTTTGATATCTCAGTTTGGGGTCACCCTGAGTGGGGTGTCACAATATTATGTTTCATAAGTTAACAAATAGTTGTATTAAAAGTAATAATTTATGAGAATGATATAGAGCACAAGATTGATGGCTTACAAGTTGTTTGAGAAAACTTAAAATTATGATACTTCAAGATTATTTTAGACATAAAAGAGGATGAGTATATATTAAGTTAAATTTAAAAAATAAAGAATTATATAATGTGTTGGTTGCCAAGGATTAGAAAAATCTTATTTAATTTTAATTTTTAATTAAAAATTAATTAAGTCAAGGTAAAACTATGATAGTAAAGATAAAAAATTAAAATAAATATATAAAATAATTATAAAGTTAATATCAATATTAGTATATAAGTTTATAGAAACCTTTTAATTTGACTCATAGTTTAGTTATCAAATAATTAAGTCAAGAAAAAAGTTTGATATTAGTAATACAAAGTTAAATCATAGAAAATAGATAAAGTAATTACAAACTCAAAATTAATTTTAAAATAGGAATTATAGGATATAAAGATGAAATTAGAATGTAAAATAAAATATGAAAATAATAAATTATTATGTTCATTCTCAATTCTTTTTGTATAAATGTAATTGAAACTTCATATTATATTTCACAAATGGCAAGGAAAAAAGTGAACAACAAAAAAAAATAAAAATTGTTAATCTTTCAAACAATCAAAATTTTAAAAAAAATAAAAACATAAATTATATATCTATTTTGATGAATTAAATTATGTCCAATGTTATAAACTAAAAAAGTTAATAGGTGTATTTTCTATTGAAATAGTCATCTCATAATTTTTTAAATAGATAAAAGAAGATCTAAGAATATATATTGATGTAGTATATAAAATTTTTAAAAAGAGCTCAAATTGTACATACTTATATATACATAATTACAAATATATGAATATAAAGTAAAAATTAAATAACATACTTCTAAATTATAAAGATTCAAAGGTGAAATAAATTTTAAAAATATTAAAACAAAAAAATAGATATCATCCTATAAAATTATAAACTTAGATGAACACACACACACACACACACGCACACACACAAAAGAGTAAATTGATAAATTATAAAATTTAACAATAAATTAATAACTTGATTCAAAAAATGAGTAAAAGGATACCAAATGTATAGCAATTTTATAAAAAATAAAAAATAAATGACAAAATTTATCAATAATTAAAGAGAAAAATATAACTAATAAAAAATATTAAGAGCAATTAATAAATCTCATAGTAAATGAATTGATAACATAAACTAAGTAGTAAACAAAAAGGATATAAAAATGTACAAATTTAATAACAATAAAATTTAAATGATAGGTTTTATTTAGATTGAAAAGAAAATTATAGCATTAAAATCCAAAAATTCTCTTCCATCATGTAATATACTCAAAATGAACCAAAAAAACAAAACAAAATAAAAAATTTAAACAGTAAAATCAAAGAAACATTAAATACTTTGAATAATGAACTAAAGATGCACACAAAGAGATAAAAAAAAAAAGAAAGAAATGCTTGAAAATAAAGAGGACACAAAGAGTACAGTGAAAAAAAGAATACTAGAATCTAAGAATATTAATGAATGACTTTCAAAAGACTGTATATGTATGGGTATAAGTATAAATTAGTTATTAAAGATAAGAGAAAATCATGAAAGACTTATCAAACTATAGAATTCAAATAATCAAGAAATCTTCCACATATTGAGACTAGAGATGAAAGAGATTTTGTAAATAAAACTCAATCATTATTTGATACTAGAGATAAATAAAGAATAATTGTTCTAATAAAGAAAATAAATTCAAAAATTCAGATATCTTTAAAAGGAATAAATAATATTAAATTTAATAACTAAAAAACAATTTTTAAATTTAATTAAAAATTTCAAAATTTGGTCAAATTTGTGCAATTATGAGTCTCACATCGTTGTGCTATAAATAATAGTATAGATATGTGAGTTCTCTATTACATTACAAAAAAATTAAAATGATTTAAATTAATAATTTAAAAATAAAGTTAAGAGTTTATAGTTCTTGTAGGAAGTAACTTTTTATATTTCAAATATTCTTCAAATTAAATTATTTTTTATATTTTATATTTATTGTTTTATCCAAAAATATTTTACAAATCTAAAAAAAAATATTATAAAAATATTTAAATTTTAAAAATTTTGATAACTTGAACTGTTACATATTAGTTAAATTATAATTATTCATTTCCCAAACTTCTAGCTCTTTAAATATATTTTGAATTTTGAATAAAAGAAAATTAGAGATAAGATACAATTATATCGGTTAGAGATAATAATCAATAACTAATAAAAAATTTAATTAAATTAAAATACTCAAAATTCTAAGAATTCGTCATTTGGCCAAAATTGCACAATTACAATCAAAATTGTATAACTATAGGTCCCATACCATTGTGCTATATATAATAGTATAGATATTTTAGGTATATCATTTTATCTAAAAATATTTTAAAAATCTAAAAAATATTATTATAAAAATAATTAAATTTTAAAGATTTTGATCAATTGAACTCTTACGTATCAGTTAAATTATAATTATTCATTTCTCAAACTTCTAGCTCTTTAAATATATTTTGAATTTTGAATAAAAGAAAATAAGAGATAAGATACAATTATATCGGTTAGAGATAATAATCAACAACTAATTAAAAAAAAATTTAATTGAATTAAAATACTCAAAATTTTAAGAATTCGCCATTTGGCCAAAGTTGCACATTTAAAATCAAAATTGTATAACTGTAGGTCCCACACAGTTGTGTTATATGTAATAATATAGATAGATAGATATATTTTAAATTTTGAATGAAAGAAAATTATAGATAAAATACAATCATATTTGTTAGAGACAATAATCAACAATTAATAAAAAGTTTTTAAATGAATTAAAATGCTCAATATTCTAAGAATTTTGCGTTTGGCCAAAATTACATAATTAGAATCAAATAATCAACAATCCCATATAAAAGAATTTATTTCAAATAATTGAAAATGATTTCTCCATTATTATATTGCTAAAAAATTAAAATGATTAAATTAATAAAAATAAATTTAGAGTTTATGGTTATTGTATAAAGTAACTATTTATATGTGAAATAAATTCTTTAATGAAATTATTGTATTCTATATATATAGTTTTATCTAAAATTATTTTACATATCTAAAAAATATTATTTAAAAAAATTAAATTTTAAAGACTTTGATATATTGAGGACTTATATATCAATTAATTTATTATTATTCATTTCTCAAACTCCTAACTCTTTAACAAAGAAGTGATGATTTTATATTTTACATAAATATTTGTTTGTCTCTTTCATAAGGAAAAAATAAGCTACAAAATTTTTTAAATAAGTATGTGCAAAGATAGGTGGGATGACACTAGGACAAAGTCATCTTAAAATAGGCACAGATCCTCTCAGGTGCAATATGTTTTAATTATACCGTTTATGGGATATTATCCAATCTTTGACTATTTTAAATAAATGCATGATCTCTTTTCAAAATACACATGCAACAAAATTATAATCATATCACTTGTGGAATATATCAACCTAACTCTTGAGTGTTAGATAAACCAAATTTACACTAAACATCTTTTAAGAGAACACAGAGAAAAGAGACAATATTGTTTTGGATTCCTTTGCTTTCATCCCTCTTTGCGTGGTTGAGTTGGAAAATTCCTTTTATTCAAAAACTTGTCTTAAAAAAAAATAGATAATACACAATGAGTAGTTTTCTTTGAAAACTCTAGGTAGCGTGTTTAGTTTTATTAAAACATCCAACAACTCGTGCTGTGGATGAAAAAGTGAGAATATAAAACATAATGCATAGTGTTTTATTTTTCACTTTTCAAAACTAAATACTATAAGAAACTTTTATAATTATGATTACTGATGAGACACGCATATTTTCTAATTCTAAAAAATCGATGAAAAATTGACTATCAATAAAAACAGATAAAAAAAAGTATTTCCTAAATCTTTATCACTTTTCTGCATCAAACTCAAGAAACAAAGACTCAAGAAACATGCCAAAACAGACAGGAATATCAGCATTCTTCAGCCAGCTCTCACCCTTTAAGAAAGGACCAACAATATATTCCATGGCCTCTTCCCTCTTAATAGTACTTTTATAGCCTGTCATTTCACTCTACCAACAGTATTAGACCCCAACCCTTTGTTGTTATACCATGTAGAGAAGAGCATTTTAAGTGCAAAATATCCACCCCATTCCATCTAGCCCTCAAACGAAATCAAATTGCCAATCTTAGATTCCACGACAAAGGTCCACAAGTATTCCTTTTATGCCGGCCAAGATAGTTCTTGAATCTCACCTTCTCAAGCTCCAGCTTGTCGTCTACCAAAATATGACAATTTTAAAGGACAATTCTCATGGTTATCCTCTTATCAATCCTGCGCTGACCCATCACGATGTTCTGTCAATCATCCATAGACTTTCGAATGTAGATTATGTAGTTTTGGAAAATTACAACTGCATTACCGAAGATGAAATCTACTGTCCCGGTAACATAACAACTTATGTAGAATTGTCTATGTTTGGACATAGAGAGTATCCAGGTAACCTTCCATTCTGTAGTTGATAAAAATCAAATGGTTTGCTTGGACTTTGAGAGCCACCACTTTATGCTTTTTGGGCCAATCATGTTTCTAAACCCAAGAGATTGTGCCATCAATCCTTCTCCTAGAGTAGCTACAGATAAAATGCAATTCAATATGTTCTCAATGTGGAAATTCTTATAAGAAATTACAATCTAGAATTATATTCTCTTATTACCAAATGTGGCTCTATCTATGTATTCTTGTTTCCTACATCAGATAACGACTATAAATTTGGAAATTCTTATAAGAATTTGGAATATAGGCTTCATCTTTAATTAAATTTGGTTTAGGTATATAGAGTAGAATAGTTTTAATATACCTAAACATCTTTGATATTATCTCTTCAATATATGATATTAAATAGATAATATCAAATCCTCTATCAGATAAAGACTATAAAATATTATCAAATATATTTTGAATTTTGAATTAAAGAAAACTAAAGATAAGATACAATCATATCAATTTGAGATAATAATCAACAACTACTAAACTTTTTTTAATTAAAACTAAATACTGAAAATTCTAAGAATTTAACACTTGGCTCAAAATTGCACAATTAGATAAGTACAAAATTATACTAGATATAATAGTATAGATATATGTATAGATAAACAATGAAGCTAACTACCTATTATACAAAGTTAAATAAATATTTATACTTAAATTAAATTAATAAATTTTACAGATATTCTCAAAAATCTAAGAATAATTACTTTATTATCGAAAGCTTCGCAATTTTTCTTATGAGAAATCACAATAGATATACCTAATACATTATCCGATAATAAGAACATTAATTTTTCTTCAAAATAATGTAAATAGTTTTTCTGAACGTTTTTAAGGAATTGACATGGTGCGCTGTTGATTATTTCCAAAGATGCTTATGTAATAATATGCTTTCAATAAATAAGCTTCTCTTTGGTGTATGAAAATAGGAGAGATACATCTAAATTTTTATAGATTGTTTTGTGCACCAAAGGGATGCGTTGAGCAATGGTGGCGAGTTTGATTCCAGATCGGAAGGTTGTGTGTTCGATTTATGTCGGGTTCAAACTCCCTGATTAACGTTTTGCGTTCCGTGTTATTATTATTATTTTTTTTTTTCCCCCTCTGCCTGAAGGGTTAGGTAGAGACCTTTCAGGAGATTCACTCTGGCTGGCACAAATACAGCCATTGTGGTGAGGGTCCAGACCGTAACCAAGATTCAGTTTAGCAGACAAATACGTAACAAATACAGCCATTGTACTGAGGGTCAAGAAAATAACCAAGATTCAGTTTAGCAGACACAAATACAGCCGCCATACAAGTTACAAACAAATGTCATGGGAGATCCCAACTCCTAAGGATCATTTACATTGTCTTCCTCTACCTCTGGCTTGACAAAGAACTCAATGAAAGCAATCCGGCTGGGTTGCTGATAGCCAGCAGAGTCAATGTGAGGATGTGGTAAGGATGGTTTGGCGACTGAAACAAGGTGCTGAACTTTCAGCATGCCACCTCTCCCAATAGTCAATTTGCTTCCTCGATTATCTCTTATAACACTGCTTGGTATGTTTGAAGTTGTTGCTCGGAGGAATTTGTACTTGTACCTGTTCAAGCCGAGAGGAAAAAGCAAATTAGCTAGAGTTGTGAATCAGTTGATGGGTCCCATGACACACTAGATGGCAATGAGAGAACCTGCGAGAAATTTGCCGATCACAAATAAATGCAATCAAAAGGTCCGTATTGGCATAGTAATTGAAGTCTATCTGCACAATGAGCAACATACCATAATCCTGTAGTGATGAAGAGGTTGTTAAGAAGTTCCCTGTCAAAGATTATCTAAGGGCTACCTGTAAGTCCCCATGGCCTTCTCCTCTGAAGATGACAGATGGGGGTGCTGGCTGTAACTTTATCTGAATACTAGATCCGGGCCATTCAAGATCCTCAATAGCTTCCTTCAGAGCTGCAGACTACCAACTAAAGAATCATTTTGCTGACAGAATCACAATTTACAGCACAGTAGAGTATTTTCAAGCAATGACTATGATTCGTGCTTGTAGAAAGCGAGATAATAAGAAAACAGTAAAGTATTTCTTATGATCATACCTTTCTCTGTCATTAGAACATATGAAAAATAACTGACCAGGATATGTCAAGTCAGACAAACATTTAAAATGTGTTAATTAGGGTGAAGGAAATTCTCAAACTCCAATTTTGCTGACCATGGCCATAAATATTCACAACATCAAAAAATGGATGCTGTCCGGGTACAAACTATTATAAGATCAGCACGTTTAAAAATGTTCTGTTTTCACAAAAGCAGCTATACTTGGTGGATAATACACTACTAAAATCCATATGAATCCAGTTTCCTAAAATCTTATCCTTTTGTAAGCCTGGAGGTTCTTTTGAAAAAAATTATTATCTTTTCCTGGAGGCATTTCTGTTGTTACCAAGATATTCAAACATGCAATAATGCAACACAATATATGAATATCGCAATTCAAATTATAAAAATTGAAACAGATAATCATAAGAGGGCAAGACATACGTTTTTATCAAATTAAAATCCAAATATAGCATGTGTGATCCAAATTATATATACAACATATTCAAGACATAACAGAATTCATGCACATATTTAACCATATATGAGTCTAGAAAAGCCAAAAATTACATATCAACTGAGGCATTACAATAGTAAAGCATGCTGTCAGTTTGATTTAATACAGATACAAAATTTTAAAGAAAACTTATCTTAAGAATTATATATCGTAACAGTATCAACCATACTATCAAATCATAGAGGAATTCTGTTTGCCTTGAAGAAACAAGTGCCCCGATTCACCAATGCAACGGGTATAGCACTACTCCTCCCAAGATGAGATAGTCAGAACGATCAGATGCACTCCGTCTCATTCAACTTGAATAGTACTCAATCGCCGTAATCAGAATTAGACAACCGAATATCAAAATATAGGGATGAGAAGGGAAGGGAGAGGGACATCACGATTAGCAAAGGGAATTTAAGAGAGGAATGACGTTAAGCATAAGGGATGCTTTGCGTATGCTACGTCTCTTCAAGTTTGCTAGAGGCAAATTATTTATAGAGAGAATTACCTCTGATTGCAATTAGAGTTTGCTAGTTAATGACCTCTAACACATCACCCATCCAACAACATTCTGTCATGTCGCCTTTACACGTTACGCATCCAACAGCATTATGCCACATCGCGTAACCACATCTGCCATATCCCAAATTATTAGCTTAATCTCCAACGGGTCTTGACCTTATTCGATCAGTTTATGCTAATCTCCAATGGTTCTTGACCTAGTCAGACCCTTATTCAATTGCCTTATCCAATCTTTACTTAGTCAGCCCTCATCCGATCAAGCCACGGATAAGTAGTTTGAAATTTGAAATTCCAAATAAATTTCTTCCGAAAAGATAAGACTGAAGTTGAGATAATTTGCCTTAATGCCCGTGCCCGCGACCCGGATTTAGAGTCGGGCCTGGTTGCGGCGGCGGTAGCAGTGCGCGCGTTTGGTCCACTTATATGAATTCCTTAATGAACACTTTTATCAAGCATTCATACTTGAATCCCATATAAACAAGTCCACACTAGTTTATAAAACCAATGTGGGACAAGTGAAGGGTTAAATAACCCTTCAACTCCTCCATTAAGTTTTGTATTGTACAAGCAAGTCTCCACTTTCTAAAAGTACCTATGTGGGACAAATCAACATATAACACTTAACCAAATTTTCTTTCTCCATTTCAACATTTTAATTATCTTTGGATTCCAACCATAATTGGCATCTATCCAAATCTAATTAGACATGTAATTAGGCTTAATTATGCCAATTACAACAATTTCCACCTATTGCTGGCAGCATAGCAAGATGACAAGTTCATGATAGTGATTCCCTGCTAGTTTTTTAACATCTCTGTTGGTTACAGGAGTACTGCCAATAATTTAAAATCTGTTTCTTGATGAAAGAATGACATCGTTTGTTGAAGATTTCAGCCTCAGTTTTGTCTCTTTCGCACTAGTATTGTCTAATAAACGAGTACGCATCAGAGTTTGGCATCACATGTCAAGCACAAATGCTAGTGATCAAAACCTTCTTCCCGTCAGGGATAAGTGCAAGCTAGAAATAAATTTCCATGTCCAATAATAAGTTCTCTATTTTTTTGGGCACTTGTTGCACTGCCACAAGGTTTTAGATTAGGGACTTTGGATGAAGAGGACTGGTCCTCCATGGACCCAAAACGAACAACACTCTTTATGATACGCAACTCCATGTTCGTACCTCATAGATCACATTAATGCAAACAATAAGCCAATCTGAGGTCTAGAAGGTGACATGCGAAGGTGTGCTCCCTAACTTTTCAACATCTAGTAAAAAAAATATTTTTTTAGCCTATTATAAAGAGGAAGGAATCCTTAGGGCCATGACTGCCTAGTACTGTCTGGTGGTCCACAGGCCCTAGCCATGGCTTGGAGGTGCCAAGTAGGTGCGCCATGGCTTCGCCTTGGACCATCCCAAGTTGACCTAAACTAGACCCAATCTGATCGGGTAGAACGACCAATGACCTGTTAGATGACCAAGTGCACTATTGTAGAAGTGTCTCAACAATAGGAGGGACTCAATTAAAGGACTTATACAAGACTTTCTAGACCTCTCCCATAGCATACTTTTGAGACTTGTTGACGTCAGTGAACAAGGAGGAGAAAGAGAAAATGGTCAAAACCTAGATCTAGATCCAAACACAGTGTCAAAGGCCCAATTTAGATTTGCAACATTTGGCTTTGTATACGGTTATACTAGCATTAAAAAATTTTATGTATCTTATAATTTTTCTTAGACCACAAGAGATCTAATTGTTATATGCAAAAGATCTATGGAAGCTATTTTTAATTCAATAAACCTTGGGGGAGGCCACCATAATTAAGGCAACCTCAAGGAAGATTTAAGTAATTTTTAAACCAAGGGAAAGAAGAAAACAGGATTTTCTAGCAGCTATATGATTTAAGGGAGATGAATGTAATATTGAAAACTTGAGGGGGTATACCTATATTTTTAGACCAAGCCTCAATTGAGGTTTATGCAATTACCTATATATGAATTCTCCAAGTCCTAGCACGCAATGGCAATGCAAATAAGGAATTAAAGCCAAGGTTGCCTTATTTATAGCATTCCTTTTCAACTTTTTGGCTGTATATATAAAGCCACATGGTAGCTATCGGAGCCGAGGTAAGTGGTTGAGATAGAGCCATGGATTTCAGGAATACAACCAAAATTTTCTTTGTAGAAGAAAGACATCAATACAATTACAAAAGAATATCAGCAAAAGCACTAGCTAAAATTCTTTACTTAGGAGCCATGAACTAAATTTTTTAGTTCCTAACGAACATCTTGCTTATATGATCAATCAAAGCACTATTTTCCATATATTAGGGTTAAAAAGGGATTTGAAACCACAAACATGAAAGCACCAAGAAATTCAAAGGTCAAGCCTTTTCACTACAGAACTTAATAGTTGCAAATTTATTTATGCACATTCGAAACAAAGCTATAAAAACCCAATCTAACACCACAATCTAATCCAAGAAAACATAAGAAGCATGTAGATGAATTTAGAATGTATGGTCTTTGTGATCGTAATTCAGATTATCATAAATCATGACCAGTTTTCAGCTCTTTTATAAAGGGCATAACTTCTGCTACCAGTGAAATGTAAGAAAAAAGTAAATGAAGGGAGTAACATACTTTAACCGTAAAACTCAGAGGAGTGCTTCCAGCAGGTTCAAAGTTGTAGTCCCATGAGATGGTTTCTGGAATTCTTGTCCTAATTTCGGCATAAATGCAGGCATCTGAAGAATCAACAGATCTAGTACATGGCAAATAAGTAACAATATTCAATATTAAGTAGATATTAAATAGAAAACAAAAAAAAGGAAAAGAACAAGAAAAAGAAGGCCACTTGGCAAGATAAGCAATCAAATATTGGAAGCAATGTTTTACTAAGGCATTGTGGACCAGACAAAATTTTAGTCATTAAAATTTACAGTTTCCCTTAAATATTATAAAAGTAATCTTTTAATCACATTGAAGCGAGAAATCAAATTTCACATAATCCAGGGGCAGTCCTTTGACTGATAATGAAGGAGATAAAATGTAATGCAAATGTGAATAGATCATGTAAGATAAAATGTTGTCCTCATCATTAGGACTCCCTATCCTCTTATTTGCATTTTTACTTGCTACCTAATTCATTGTTTTTATAACACACTAAACAATTGAAATTGCAATTTTGCTACAGTGTATCCTTTATAGCATCGATTTTCAGCACACAAATCTTGAGAATCAAGTACCCTTACTAAAGCAAGGACACAGTCCTATTGTTCATTGACCAAAGCTCAACATTATGCTGTTCTTCTGAAAACACATTTAATCCCAAATTATCACTCTTGGAGTGACTCTAACCCATTTTAACATATATGAATTGCACTCTATGTTCAGCTTCATATCCAAGTCATGTATGCAGAAATCAGATCAGCTAATATCAAATCTAGTGTGGCTGATAAGCCTTAAGCTCCAGAAAAAGCAAGAAAAAGCCAAAAGTCCTCACCGGAGCAGAAGTTGCATGTCCGGCCCTGGGTACTGGAGCTCGAGAATGTTGGAGCGCCCTGGAACTGAAAATGTATTGAGACAATCAACAAAGAGTCCCAAGCTCACCCCAAACCGTGGCCGGCCATGTGCGGCATAATCATATTTAACAAATAGCTAAAAAGAGAAGGAAAATTGAATAAATACAAAAGAAATTTTGATCAGTGATACTATTCTAGTTCATTTTTCATTGAGCAATAAGTACGAGAAAGAGAATACCTCACGCTGTAAATAAACCTTGGCCTGAAGACAACCGGTTTCCTCAACGATTATCACTATGCCGTGTTCAGATAACTCTACGACACAGTCCTAATTGTGCGAGTTCGTAGGGAGATCGAATTGTTATTTAAAGCTGTAATAAGAACTTGTAAAGGAAGAGCAAAGTGAAGCTGGAAAGGCGTAGAAGAAAGGGAAAAATTACTTGATGGCGCTTCCATCGGACGGAAGTGAGAGCGTCGACTATGCCTTGGACGCTGTCCAGTTCGCACACCAAGTCTGGAGCCTCCGACTCCGTTCCCACCGCAGCGAACGAGCTCATCCTGACGCCGCCCCTCTTTTCCCGCCAAAAGGTGTGAAATTGGGGGGGAGAAAGAGAAAATATTTCTTGGGTTCGGTGAAATATTCGACTTTATTGTCCTGATCAATTCCGCTTAAGTTCCACTTAAAAATATCGAACTTAATTAAATTAGAATTAAAGAGTTTCTTTTAATACTTATAACATTAATTGATTTCGTTCCTAGCATACAAAATCGACACTTTTGTCGCTCTATCCATATAAAATACTTTTTGTAAGAAATTTAGGGAATGCTTGGTTATGTTTTTTGGAACAATATTATTCTGGAAAAAATAATTAAATATATTTTTATTTTCTCTTCAAAATACATATTTTTTAATATATACACATATTATATGTATATATATATATTGTATTTTATTATTATTTTAATATTAAAAAAATCACTAAATTTTATTTTTAATTCAAAAATCTAATAAAAAATATTGATTTGATTGTTATAATAAAAAATATCTGTCCCAAAACATACATAAACGTATCAAAAAACAACTTTCACATTTTTCAATAATTCATTCTTTCAAAACACATAATAAATATATAATAAAATCACATAAAAAACATAACCAAATATTTCCATAAATTTTATTTGGTATTATTTCTCAAGATGTTTTTTTAGTAGGGAAAATAATATTAATTGTGATAGTGGATTTTTCAAATCATGTTCTAATGTGGTCGAAATTTGTTCAGTATGCGTACCCACTTCTATTTTTTGAATGATGTTAAAAGGCCATGATGAGATATTGTGTTCCAAATGATATGCTATCTTTGTTCAATAAAAGAAAAAAATTTATTAGACAAAATTTTTTTTTTTGTAATTTCACATATACTAGAATATTTTCAAAATGGTGGATTTTGTGACTCAAAATAGATAAAGACAGACAAAGAAAACAACAAGAAGTTGCCATATAATTTAACCTAAGCCCCAAAAGCTCAGGAAAAAGAAATCAAAAAATAAAATTGAGTTTCACACTTTGGTTGGTTGTATTATAATTCTTATTTTAAGTTATATCTCTTTTAGAAAGATACCTATAAACATTCATTCAAGTATGTGAAGGTGACACCTCTCACCTTTTATAATTTCTTTTAGTACTCTTATACTTTGTTTTGTTGTAGATGATGACATATAAGTCAGATAGTTATACTTCTTCTTATGAAGAGGTACAAGAATTTAATTTTGGAGTGTACAATAAGGTTTTTACTCCGCCTCTAATTTAGATATCGCTAACTTCTTGACTTAGGAGTATTTCAACTTTGCGTCTTGCAGAAGTTTACTAATATAATAGACTAACTGGTACTCTCTCCATAACTCCACATAGGATCATGCCACTCACAACTTCAACATCGTCTAACTATAAGAAAATTAGCTCTCCAATTCTCGATTCTTTTAGCAAAGAAGATAAAGTTAGGTACTCCTTCGGTTCATAGAACGCTTGTTCGCACTCCCAGTCCACTCAAATTTCTTTAGTTTGCATAGGATTTTGAAACATAGTAGGCCTCTCAACAAACTTTGAACATAAACCTATTCAATGCTGTCAAACATCCTACTAGCATGTAAACTTCCTTAATAGATCACAGAGGTGGTATATCGAGAATTACCTTATCTTTTCTAAGTTTTCCATTATCTCCTGCTATGATACAACATATCTTAGGAACATTTTGCCTCTCCTCTGGAGATGTATTTCCCTAAGTTGAGCCATATGTAAATCTTCTGAGTACAACAGAGCATTTTGCTAAATCGTACAACTAATTCTCTTACCTCTAGCTTTTACTAATGTGTAATCTATGTATATGTCCATATTTTTGTCAATCATGTCCTTAAACTTGCAGTTGACCAATATTTAGTAGGTGGATTGGGTGCTCATAAAGTTGAACAAAATTATTTAGTAATAGTATACTCTATGAGTGATTATAAAGCTCATTTTCTACCAATGGTCCAAGGCCAAACTAGTCTAATTGTAGTCTTGATAGGCACCAAGAAACCTTAATAATTCACATTCTACCATAGAATTTGAAAAGGCATTAATTCTATGCAACAAAAAAGGTATCTAAGGCTTAAGGTTAGTAAAGTTGATGGAAAAACTCCATTTTCTATTTACTTTAGGCACCAAAATTAAGTTGGCCAGCCACTCCAGATACTAAACTGGCCATATGTACCTCGCTTCTATGAGCTTCTTGATTATCTACTTTCTGTCTAGCTCAAAGTTCCTCCTTATGCCTAACTAGCTTTACATCGAGGTTTACACAGAGATGGTATGTTTTTCTCTAAGGAGATCCCATAGAGATTTGTCATGCTTTGTACAAATACATCATGATCTTTCTTGAGCAAGCCCACCATATGCTCTTCCATGTCTAGGTGTATAAGGGAACCAAATCTCATGGCTTTCGCCTCATCACTCAAAAAGATTTCTACCACTTTGAGTTTCTTCATTTTAGGCTCATCGACTCTTCTCTTCCAAGTCGCTTGTTCCAGGACAATATCTTGATCGCATTAATTTCTTTGACCAATTATTTCCTCCTCTCCTAAGCTTCGTGGTTGCAAGTTTTAGAGTGGTTGCCTCGACTCTCTGAGGCTACTTTAGCCTTCGTTAAAGTGTTAGCATAATATTTTCTGGCCATCTTTAGATTTCCTCTTACTTCTTCAAGGTCGTCAGGAGTTGGAACTTCATCTTTGTCTAATAAATGGACACTTCTTCTAGAAGTGATTCAAAGACGGTCAGCTTAGGATAACATTATATGATGAGGCACCTTTCACCAATAGAAATCTAATAATCTTAGTTACCATTTAAAATAGGCATTTAAGGACAAATAGAGGGAAACCTCCCCATGGCCTCCATAGTTTGTTTGTTAAAATATATCAATGGGGTGCTGTCTCTTTAGAGTTTGGCATTATCTACACTGAGCTACAATAATGAGTCATAGAAGATAATTTTCATTGAGCTCTCAATGTCTATTAGGAGCTTCTTCATTTAGAAGTTAGCTAGGCAGGCCGATATTACTAATACATCATTATGACATCCTCGTCTCTCTTCCAAATCTTCATCCCTAATCATAATCCCACTATAAAGAGGGCAAACTTCTTTTACCTGGAAAGTTGTGGATTATGGATTTGAGCATGCCTAGCAGCCTTGGCAAGTGACTTATGAGCGCTTGATAAGTTACTTCCTATTGGTCCTTTAGATATTACTGAAATGACCCTAACTGTGGGGAGATTATCCATCTTGTGTTGCTGTGAATCCTTTCTAAACTCTATTTGATGCTTTAGGTCTTGTAATGAGCTTTTATTGATCTAAATTTTGGTAGCCTCTAAGGATTATCTTGCCAATTAGTAATAATTTCTTTAGATATCCTTGATAAATTAAATCAGTATCATCCTTAAGGTGAAGGCACTCCTTAGTCACGTGCCCTAGATCATGGTAGAAATAATAGTACTTCTTTTATTTCAGTCTCTTAGGATTGTTTGCTATTTTCTTAGACCTCTTTCCAAGCCTTACTACTAAAGTACTATAAGTATTTTTGCTATTGATGTGTTGAGGAAGGTATTCTTAATGAATCCTGTTAAGGGGATATGTTAGCACTTTTCTATCCTTTTCCTAAAATTGAGCTTTTCTTTGTGAATCTTCTACTTGTAGTTGTCCATGAGGGTTATTGTTTAATACAGATATACTTCTCTACCCAAACAAAAAGCTCTTTGGGGTAGTTAATAGCTTTTCTACTATAGACTAATTTAACTTCCTATGCCTCAAGTTTTTCTAGATGATACTAGGCAAGCGTTCCTAGATGAAATGGTTGGTATACGCTCACAAACACTCATCTTGATTTTGCTTGATAGTAAATAGGTATCCAATAGTCTTCGGTATTTTTAATTGATAAAAAACTAAAGTAGGAACCGCTATATTAACTGCCCTAGGCTAGTAATAGCTTCAATAGGTAATTAGTTGAATTACATGAAGGCACACTTCATCAACATCATGCTAAAGATCTTATAAATAAGCCTTTTTTACTTTAGTCGTACAACTTCATACATATAAAAAAGTTATCCAGGTGTTCCTAAGGGTCACTTATGCTATCAAATTTTAAAAAACTAGCCCTTTTAATAGAATGAAGGAGCAACTTCATCAAGACGGTAGTGTAAAACAGACTATGTTTAGGAAGAGTGACTACTAGTAGAAGGTACTCATCATCATCTCCATAGGTACATCGAGAATGATAGTCCACGGGGATGGATTCAATGACAATTGATCACCTCAAAAATTGTTAACATGTAGGGATCTTTGAGTGACTACTTGATGGGATGGTGGAGGTGTGACTATCATCTTTTTTTTGGTATTTACTAAGTTTGCTCAAAAGTCAGGGAGATTTCTTGTCTTTGATGAGAGATTGAAGAGGCTCTAGTTCGAGGTGCTCTATGGTATACTGGGTAATAGCCTTAGCTGTGACTAGGTGGAAGCATCATCTATTAATAGGAGCAATGCTTCTCGTGTAATTCATAGGACCTATCCTTCGGGGATAGACCTTAAGATGTAGTTAGTAATTTTGAAGTAGGGGGCACCACATGTGGTTGTTTGGATGTTGGTAGGGGTTGTTGCCCTCTATGGTTTTCTAAAGTAGCTCTCCTTAAGCTGCCACCAAGGTACTAAAATCTCAAGTTTTAGATCTTGTTTTCATTCTCAACATTGTGCAAATTAGAAAATATGATCCTTTTAGAGAGCGCTAAAATGATGTAGTAGGAATAAGTCTCTGAGGTTCTCCTTGAGAATTCATAATTGAATACTAGAAACTATGGTTTCTAATTTGCGATTGTGCTTGCTAAAGAACTTGCCCATGGAAAAAATAAAGCTATTCGATGACATTTTGTCATTAATGGCATTATTTATAGTGCTAGGATTTAGTGGTTGTATTGTAGTTGAAAGTCCACCTTAATACTTTGCACTACATTTAAGGGTGATTTGATTGATTTGCGTGGAGGATGTATTAGGGGTATCATATATCATACCAAAAAAAATAAAGTAAATTATTCACAAGATTCCGTCACCTCATTAATAACTAATCTTGTTCTCTCAAAACATTAATCTTTATACATACACATATATATGTCTCACACTCATTATAACTCTATATATACAAATTAATAAAAAACATATTTTTATCCTACTAACCCAACAAAAATTTTACTAATGAAAATCTATAGTAGAATATATTTTTCATCCTAAAACAAAACCAAACACACATTTTTTCCATGAAACAATCGTCAACAACTTTCTAAAACAAAATACATCATATTAGTGGTTGGCATTGAGCATAGATTAAGGATCTGGATAAATCTTAGGATTGAAATAACTAGGTCAAGAATTAGATTGATGATATGCGAATTTCCCATCCTAATCTTGCCAAGAAATTAACTGGGTACATAAATTTCGATACTCAATCCCTGTCTAAGTTTCAAGACAAGTTTTCTGGGCTTTGAGGGAAAGAATTGAGAGAGAGAGAGAGAGAGAGAGAGAGAGAGAGAGAGAGAACCTAGAATATTGGACTACAAAAGGTGGAGTGCTACAATGAAATTCATCAAGCTCAATGTTATATTCATCAAATTATCCCAAGTTCTCAACAATTCATCGAGCATCAATTACAAACATCACTACTTGAGTTATTACAAACATGAAGCATCACTAATTAATAGCAAATATCAAGTACAAACATAATTCAACAACAAATATAGAAGAACTAATAAGAAAAATAAAGATATTAAAAGAATGATAAAATATAAACAAAAATAAGAATAATTAAAAATAAATTAGAATAAAAATTAATTAAGTTACTTTATTTAGGATTATCTACAAATCCTCCTTTACTATAATTTACTTCGAAATTGAATCAAATTAATCTCAAGCATACATAAGAGCTTAAGCTATTTAAGGAGATAGAAAACTCCTAAATTAAGCACACAAGTTGTTATTCTAAAGGTAGCCTCTCAAGCAATTATAGAGATTAGCATCGTCAATATCACGAGTCATCCTAGAAAGTATGAAAAATTGATGGTGAGTTGATGCATTTCAATATTTTAATATTTCAGAACCGTCTTCACTCTCTTCACACTTGTCTTGAAATTTTTTGTCTAACTTAGCTTTACTTACTTGCCTTCATTTCTACTCTTCATTTTATCAAATTCATCAAGTAAAATTCAAACTCTTTCTTCATCCTCCCCACCCAACCCAAGTGTGTCTGAAGAAGAATTTTCACCACTTGTTCTAGAATAGGAGTTTGTCGGAAATATATGGGCATACATTTGATGATACTCCTAGAGTAATTTCATCAAATTGATCCCCCAATTTCTTTCATGTCCTTACTAGATGGAGTATTATGTGTTTCAATATTTACATTCTATCATATGAAAACTCAATGAACTTTATTTTCTATAGAATCAAGGATTAGTGAATAATACAAAATCTTGTTAATTTTTGTAATGGATCCCTAATATTTTTCGTATTTTTCATTCATTTTATTTAACATCCCCTTCAATTCAAAGCCACCACTCTCCATCCACCTCAAAACAAGCCTGCACTCATTTTCTTACATAAAATATTTAATGTAACATATAAAGAGTCAAATTTTCAATGCGAGATGAAAACAAAATGCCCAAAAAACTTTAAACCACAAATTTTCCATTTTTCAATTAAAATGTGAAGAAACCCCATCCTCAAAACCAATTCTAAATGCATGGTCATTATTATCATATGTTTCAAAGGCTTTTTTAAGGGGATTAAGTGACATCAAATGTCAAGCAGATGGAATTTAACCTAATAGGTATATCAAGAGATAATTTCTTGTTTTGTTTTCAATTTTTCAACTTTTGCACAATATTTGAATTTTTTATACCTAGTTGTAAATAACTTTATATATGTAACAAACCCCTCTAATGCAACTGACTGCCTAACTCTCTTCGTTTTCCTTTAAGCATCTTGCATAATAAGACAAATGATATATGAATTATATCACATGTGCATATATTTTCCACCTAAAAGCATAATATCAAATTGACTGTCAAATTTCTCTTTTAAATGAGCAATTGCCCATCCTTTTGTGAAGCAATGTCCAAAATGACCATAAAAACTTTATCAATCCCTCTTACTAACATGCAGCAACATTCTTACACAAATCCTCAATTTTATGGCCAAAAATAGGACAAAAATTTAAATTTCTCTTTATAAATACCTATAATCAACAATAAAATACACAGTGAGACACATATAGTTAATTTTTTAAACAGAAGTCTATATGTTGTGGTTATGCAAACCCTTTTATGCATGATTGTTAATAAAGGGCTTCGATTTTGACTTTTCATTCATGAACATTTTAAAAGTACATCTAGTTATAGTTCTTTGTGATGGAATAGTAAATTGAGAACATGCAACCAACATAACATGCTAAACCATTTTTTCTTAACTCTCTTAAATTGTATCTCATCGGTCATGAACCAATGGTACTTGAAAGCAAGAGCAGGCTAAGGATCCATAATATAAAACCATGAAAAAGGATAAATGTAACTTGCATACTCCACTCCAAGAATCTAACCATGCTTATAATAAATATTTAAGTCTATAAAATTTACCTTAAATGCTAATTCCAAGGGCAAGAGGAGAAAGACTCCAATGAACGCTTTAATGGAGTAACTCATGCATAGCAGAAGCACTCAACATTTGAATGCCTTTCACAACTCCAAAATTGCTCAAATTGGGCATAGAGAACCACCACAAACCAAGGAAGGTGCTGCAAAAATTTTGTAAAAATCAGAACTTCCTAAGCCCTCCAAATCTACCATGAAAAAGCTAAACAACAATAGATCATCAAGGAGCAATAAGTCCCTCAAGTGTTGGACCTCTAATGTAATAATCCACACACCCAAAGACAACTCTAACCAAACTCAAGTATTCTTGACAATGAGAGGATGAATGTGAGGGAGTGGCAATTTTGAGAGGAATTCGAGAAGGAGAGGTTTGGAAAGTGTGAAACTTCAATACACGAAAAATCACACTTTTTGAGGGAAAATGGGAATCTAGAGTAAATGCTATCACATGGTCGGCCACTTGTACTTATAGAGAGGAGAGTGTGATGCAAGTTGGCATCACACCTCCCATGCTTATTGGTAATTTACCAACTTGCATGTGAATTCGAATTTTATATGCATTTGCATTTAATTTGCATCTTCATTTCATCATATGAAATGTAATGAAAATTAACTCTAATTAAATTCAAATGAATTCTTTCATTTGAAATTCCCTCCAAATTCCAAATTCTCATATTAATTAAATTAACTCTTTAATTTAATTAATTGATTTGACTTAACTCCTTAACTCAATTAACTTAACTCTTTAGGTAAATAGTTGTCAACTTAACTTTTCAAGTTAACATGACTAGTTAATTGTCACATGGCACCAATTACATTATTTAGTTGTCAACTTAACTCCTTAATTTAATTGGTTTAATTTAACTCCTTAAATTATTTTGATTAATTTAACAATTAAATTAATCAAGCCAAGATGATAAAAAAATTAGTCAATTGAATTCTTCTCCAAAATCACCTAAGTGAATTTTCTAACTCCTTAGAAAATTCCTCCCATCAAGTAAGAGCTTTCTTTAGGCTTTTGTGTGTTACCCATTAGGTTCATCAATTTATTGGACATGGGCTCACAACTCATTGTGATATTTTGAATATTGAAATATTTACATTAGTTCAAACTCCTTTAAACTAATGACTCTTTCAATTAATCTACATTAATTGAAGAGTACCCAATCTCTATATTTGATGTCTAGCAACAAGCCCATGGAGCCCAACTAATTGGATGAAATGAATATGTTTTGATGAACTATTCTAGCTCTACGCTTACCATGTAAATACGGTCCTTCTACCTCTTAGCTCCCAAAAGAGACTTTGGGTAAGATATTTGTCAGCTCTCCAATAACATCAATAATTATATTTCTAATTCCAATGTTTGATTCCCTCTTATGACCTCATCTTTGAAAAACTCATTTTCAAATGTCATACTACCTTGTGTAAGTATTTCTTGGAATTAATCATTATAGAATACATAGGAGATGCACTTGTCCTTCACAACAACAAAGAAATGGATCCCTTCTTAGATCTCACGAACCTCCATATCTAAGTAGTTCATACCCAATTTCAACTAAGATGACCCATTGCATGGTTGGTGAAGAGTCAAAGTATGAGGACTTAAACATAAGGCTACCATGGATCCTTAAGTTAAAGGACTAATTATATTCACTAGAGTAAGCTAGAGAACTTGCCACTAGCGCCTTACCACTCTGTTGTTGGAATAATGCCTCACAAGCCAATTAGATTAGCCTTGTAAACTATTTTCTTGTAAGATAATCTTAATTAGATGATATTCATTATATGACTATCTTCATCTTATACTTTTTATTTTCTTCACTTGCATTGGATGAAGCCTTTAGATTACACAAGATTATGAGACTTGGTCATACATTAGGTGGTGATCATGGAATAAGTCTTACACAGTTGTGATCTTAAATCTTTCAACTCATAAGATCTTATGAGACAGGGCATCTGAGATCTAGATAGACTTATATTAATGATGCATAAATCCAAGGGTTGGATGTTGCTCCGTTCCATGAGCAATCCCATATGAGATATGGATGCATGTTAGTGGGCACTTGTTAGAGAGCAAGGTATTGAAAATACGCCCAGAGAATCCATAAGATAGTTGTAGTGGCAAGTTGTCCCACTCACACTAGTGTATATTATTAGTCCTTTGACTTGAGGATCCATAGTAATCTTATGTTTGGTCCTTATGCTTTGACTCTTCCTTGGTCATTTAGCGGGCTACTTGGGTAGAGATTAGGCATGAGTTATTGAACATGGAGATTTGTGAGATCGCAGATGGAATCCAACTCCTTATCTTTGTAAAGGGTAAGTGCATTTCCTATATCTTCTATAATGATATGTTCCAAGAAATCCTTGCGCAAAGTGATATGATAATTTGGAAAGGCATTTCCAAAGATGAGGTTACAAAGAGAATCGAACATTGAAAATAGAAGTATAGTATTGAGGCTATTAGGGAACGGACTAATATATTACCTTAGGCCTCTTTTAGAAGATAAAAGATGGAAGGATCGTATTCGCATGGTACGTGTAATGCTAGAGTGGTTTTTCAAGAGCATATATTTTGGCCAATTAGTTGGGCTCCATAGGCTTGAGGTTGGATATTAACTATGAGAATTAGCCACTCTTCAATTAATGAGATTAAATAAATTAAGTCACTTAGATTAAAGGAGTTTAAGCTAATGTGAATATTTAATATTCCATAAGTCACATTGAGTTGTAAGCCCATGTCCAATGAATGGTAGAATCTATTGGATCACACATAAAAGCTAATAGTATGACCTATTGAAAGAAGGAGAATTTTCTAAGAGTAAGAAAATTCATGACCGATTTTGGAGGAGGTGAAATTGTAGTCATTTTGTCTTGATTAATTTAAATATTAAGTTGGTCAAATAAATTTAAGAGTTAAATTAAGATCAATTGATTAAAAGTTAATTAGTTGATGTTACATGACTATTAATTGGTAAAGTTAATTTAAGAGTTAAGTTAATTTTATCTAGCTTAAAAAGTTATGTTAAAGCATTATCAATCAAATTAAAGTGTTTAATTTAATTGGATAGTTAATTATGGAGAGAATAATTAAATAGCTTCAATTAATATTCTTATTTGCTAATAACTAAATATTAGTGGCCACCTTGGCATGGACACTTGGCACCCTCTCCTTGAGAATGGTGTGTAACCACACACCATCCCATTCCTATATATAGATATAGGATAAGAGTGGGTTGCCACTTGGTGTATACAAGCAAAGTGTGATTATTCTCCCAACAAACTTGAGTAGTGGGCATCTAATTTGTTAGCATCTTCATTATTCTCTCCAACCTTCTTCATCTTTCACCTCCATATTTCCAAGCCTTCTCTCCTAAATTCTCTACAGATATCTCCAACTATATTGTAGAGAATAGGTCCTTTTCATGGTGTGTGGACTATTTTATTAGAGGAAAATCTTTTAGGTTGCTCTTGCTCTTGTTAAAGCAGTTTTTGGCAGACTCCTCCAGCGAGTTCTAAAGAACCTTCTAGTATTTTGATTGAGCTGATTTTTGGACTGTGGAATCCTCAAAGAGTTGAGATATTCCAGTAAACATTTTAGCAAAAAATGAAGAGTATAACTTAGGGAAAACTGATGGTGAATTTGTTGCGCTAGTGAGAAGATTCTTCAACAGTTGAAGAGAGCTTTTTCTTGCTCCTCGAATTTTCTATTTTCACCTAGGTATTTCCCTTTTCTAAATATGATTCCTATGCATGTCATGATTCTTGGGGATATGTGTGGGCTATTTGCATTCATGTTTTTAAAAATATTTGGATTCTAGGGCCGACTACCTTTGTTCACCTATCTAGTAGATTTTCCGAGTGGGTCTTTAATGAACTTGTTCTCTAACAAGCACTCACTAACATGCACCATATCTAACATGAATTGCTAATGAAATAGAGTAATATCCAACTCCCGAGACTTATGTGTCATTAGTGTAAGTCTATCTAAATCTTATATACCTCGTCTCAAAAGATTCTATAACCAGGAATATTTAAAATCACAATTGTAGAGACTTATTTCATGATCACTACCTAGTGTGCAACCAAATCCCATAGTCATGTGTCATTTAGGGGCTTCAACCAAATACTAGTGAAGTAAAATAAGTATAAGATAAAGATAGTCATTTTATATATGAATATCATTCAATCAAAAATTGTATCTAGTTTATATGCCAATCTAATTGGTTACAGGGCACTATTCCCACACAATTAATACAATTGAACTTTTGAACAAGAATTAAGGTCAAATAGTCAAAGAAGACTGTAGGTGATCTCTAACCTTATGACTCCTTGGACTATCAAAATAAGGGGGTTCTTTATTCATCCAATGCTCGATTGATTAGCTCGACTTAACAAACACACACACATGCACACATGGCATAGTTGGTTGAATGTTGATCCCTCGTTCATGGATAGCTAACCTCGAACTACCATGAGATAAGATCACTAGTGCATACCAGCTGGGATACCATTCATCATTAGTCTGCTCCGCTCGATCGTCTTTCTAAATGTAGTTTTCGGCCAAAACCTCCTAAGGTTACCAATAACAACAAATAGTCCAATAGCAGTATTAGGAATCAAACAACAATATGGTTAAATAACAACCAATATAGCGAAGTCAAGAAAAAACCTATCAATCGATCAACAAGGCTATTCTAATATTAGTGTAGTATAATGAGTTAAGAAAAGATAACACATTTGGTTGACAAGACCATTTCAACAACAGTGTAGTGTAACGCGCTTAAGAAAGGTAAAAATAATCAGTTGGCAAAACCATTTCAATGACATTTCAGCAAGGAAATCTTTTTATTCACAAATTCAGCCAGAAAGGCCAAAGAATATAGGAAAACATGGTAATCAATAGCATCAAACATGGCATGAAAGATACAGTAGAATCTAACGAGTCGATATTCATAAAAGTGAACACATTTTTTCCCAGCAAGCTGTGAATTGTAACCTCACCTTACCCTCAATGATGATGCTACCGATCCTATATGGCTTAGAGAGATTTGTGTCCTTATCATCTATTTTAATAAAGTGTGAACAAGCATCAATACGATTATCTAGCATTTTTTTAATAGTAACTATGATTATTGATGTGCTTTAATGATATTAATTCCTTTAAGCCTTGCGCTACATCTTTACTATTTTAATTCTTGGTCTAGATCTCATATGGTTGTATTTTGCTCTAGTAGCTCCATGCTTTTAACTAATTTAACTTATTCACCAAATTCGTCATACACTTATTTTAGTTAAGTAATTAAGGTTTTATTTCTAAAATCTCAATTTCCTAAATAGGCTACTGCAGCTAAATAATAGTAGTCTGGCAGTTTATCAATTTTAGACCAAAATATCATTCTTACTCATAGTATCTAATTTAATGTTCTAAGCACATGATTACTAAATTCATATCATCGTTATGAATTTTAGATATTTTCCTAATAATAATAAGTCTTCATTAACATTATACAATTGAGATGTTTTGAATACACCAACTAACATAATTAACAATAATTAAACTTTTATTTGCGGTCCAAGTCCACATATCACTTGTAATGAACTTTACTATCTAATTGTTTAGTCTATAATTATATATTTTGGTCCAATTAACTTATATTTATATAAAAAATTAACCTAACAATTTAATCAAAATAAACTAGGAATTAATTAATCGATTACTTGGAGTCCCAAATTGACCAAGTTTGGAGTTAATCATGATGCAAAATCCATTTACATGCACCTGGATCGTCGCCTAACATAATCTACCATGAAGCCGCCGACCACTGGACCTCTATCGCATTCCCTTGATGTGAGGAAGGTAATGGTGAGCTTGGTTTCAAGTTTTCTAGTCATAGTGCGATGGAGGCTAGAGAGGAGAAAGTTGAGTTTCTAAACGAGAATTAGAGAAATGGTGGGGGCTTTTTTTACACAAATCAAGTTTTCAAAATTTCATTTTAGCCAAGAGACTTCTCTACCGCGTGCAATTCGACCCAAAATTTTTTTCATTACTTCTATTCTGACCCCCTTACTTTTGAGCACCTTACATTCGCCCTCTGATTTTGTAATTAGCCTCTCTAGCTTTCTTCTTTCACACATTTGCCCTTATTTAATTTTTAAATTTTGCAATTATATCCTTATTTTATTACTTTTCGATTCTTATAGTTTTCAAAATCACACTAAGACCCTAATTAACTTAACTATGATCTATTAAGATCAATTTCAATTTTATTTGGAGTTATCGTTGTTATTGTTGTTGTTGTTGTGTTGTTATTATTAACTCTTAATATTCTACTTCAATTTGTAAATTTCAAAATATAATGAAAATTTGTACCCATCGATTGGGGTGTTACAATTGCTATCAACAATAATTTTATATCTATCTAATTTGTTTCCTATTAGTGATAAAAGTATTGAGATAACATTACTTTTAGATACCAAATTTTCTCTGGGTAAAGAAGACTTCCTCTATAAGAGGAACATTGTCACTAGTACTGACTTTTATAGGTGTGAGCTCTTTAAGAATTATAATTGATACTCAGTAAATACTAATTCTTTATGTTACATTTTTGTTTTCTAAGAAGTCATAGGTTTTACACAGATAGCTTTCCTAAAATGACTTCGCTGTTATATTGATTTGACTTTAATCTTTGCAAGAGCATCAACATTTGAGATTTAAAATTTGGATTCTATAATTTTCATTGTTCGAATCAATTGGTGTCCTTTTATTGATATGGGATATTTTAAATGATTTTTGTAAGTTTAATTTATATTCTTTAAGTTTAACTAGTGCCATTCCATTTTTACATGGTTTAGATTTTTCTTTCGCACCCTATTAGTGGAAAACAAAATTATGAAATCAACGATCTTAAAAAATATGTTGTAATCCAAATGAATTATTGAGATTGGATAATCAATAATTACTTGTTTGGACAAGAGTCTAGCTAATGTAGCTTTATGAAAATATAAAACATGAACTACTTAATTGATGCATTTATTAAACCCTTGCAATATGTGAATCCACCACATCGTGGTCATATTGATTCACATATAATCCTTAAAATTTTTCAAAAAAAGATGAGAGGCCCACAATTGAATGATATGGCCTGACAATCAATTTGCTTTATGAATAGGAATTTCATTATAATTCACTTAATAAAAGAATGTTCTAGCTTTGTAATATATTAAGAGAATTTTCAATAACTGCACACCATGTTATCGATTCTATTTATGGAAGACGATCATGTCAAACCTTAAATATTTTTTGGATTAAAATATTGGTGGTGTATCAAGATGTTTGTTCCAAATATTTTTATGATCGTGTATTAAACACCTGAATAAATAGTAGACTATTTTGTTATGAGCTTCCAGCTTAGTTTGCATAAAGTAACAAGTGGGTTATTGCCTTCATTAGTATTCTTAGTGTCTATTTGCTTGCTTTGATATTATATGATAAATACACAATCCAATTCAATTATTTTTTAGTGTTTGGTTCATTTTCAGAAGCCTTTAATGCTGTTAGGGTTCATTGTGCATTTCATGCCAAACTTGATTTTTGTATCAAAATCATGAGGTGTGATGCGTTTTCCAACCTAAGTTGGAAATAAATTGTAATTTGTTGAATGGGATAATCATGTCAAGCAAACAATCAAAGCTAGATATTAAGTTATTTAAAATATGTAAATAAATATTATATAGAATACACAATAATCCACTATTTATCTAATCATGGGTATCATGCCTAATTCAAACACACTAAACAAATGGCTCTTAATATAATAATCTTTGAGACACGTATCTTTAAAATGAAGCAAATCTGTATGGAATTCGATGAATGTAAGCAATGGTTTTGTGAAACTTAGTATCATTAGATAGCATTAATTGGCACCTTCACAGCCTTTAGTCAGATTTGTTAGGGCTAAATGCCAGCTGTTAAAGATTAATTAAGCATTCCAAATTATGACACAAGTATCATGACCTTGGATCATTGCCTTCAACGAATTTTGTTTCTACAATTTTTTTTTCCATTCATTTGGTAAATTTGATTTTT
>JACGDI010000889.1:78864-109463 GCA_014898725.1 Jacaranda copaia | reverse complement strand
ACAAGAAAAAGAAAAAGCGAGACGACCACAAACAGAAAGAGAGGGGTCGATCTCGAATAAAGCGCTTCAACGAGTATACACCGTTGAACGCACACAAGAAGAAGGTCCTGTATGCCATCCAGCATGACAACCTCCTCAAAAGGCCCAAAAGGATAGTGGAGATAGAAGCAATGAAAAAATCAAAGAAGTACTGCCACTTCCACAGACAGAAGGGGCATGACACTGATGAATGCTTCAATCTCCAAGATGAGATAGAACGACTGATCAGACAGGGCCATTTGAAGAAGTATATAGCTGTGAGCGCCCAAGCTGAAGGGGGTAAAACCGACCAGACTCCCCCTAGAGAAAGGTCGGTTAGCCCTAGGAGAAATGATAAAGGGAAGAAGTTAGGACACCACTCTTGGCTTTTGATTTTCTGAAAAATTTCATGTAGTTTCTTTTTTTTTTTCATACATTTTTGTTGGTTCACCCAAAATATACTAAAACTATATTGGTTTGATTTTGTGGGTGTTATATTTTTAATTTGAAATATTTATTTATTGTTTTTTTTATTTCATTTCAGCAAGTTGAAGGTTGCTCTTATATTGTTCAGATTGATCTGCCAATATGTGGCAGAGCTCGACAAACTATTCATTTTTTACTTTGATGAGTTAATAAACTTGAAAATGAGTTGAAAAAAATAGAGTGCAAGGGATAGAAGAGGGAATGAGAAAGGAAAGGGGTAGGGAGCATCGATCTTTTCTTAGACTATTGTGTATCTACTTCTCTAATTAGAGTAGTGGATGTTTGGATAGTGCAAGCAAGAGTGCAAATTATGTATGAAATAGTGTTGGTAGGAGTTAGGACATGACCAAATTCCTAGTTTAAAAGGTTTTAGTGGATTATGATTGTGTTGCTAGTTTAATGATATTAGTTAGTTTATGAATGAAGGAATGAATTTCACTAATTCTAACTATCTTGAAGATCTTTTCAATTGTCAAATTATGTAATATGTTTGATGATGGTTAGATCTAAATGCTAGATAACTAGGCCCTGGCCTAATGTAATTGACCGGTAGAGTGAGGTGAGGATAGGAATGGGTCGAGTTCTATAACCATTCAACACATGTGAGACTAGCTATGGGAGCTCTCGTCCAAGACATTCCAATGCTCAAGTCAGTATAATCGACCAAAATTTAAAGCAGCAGAGTGAGGGCTAAAGATATAGTAAGCATACCTTTAGAGTGGTTGCAATGGGGTATTATGGTCCCTCATGGGAGGTTGAAATGTCTATGATTCCCTTGTTTGTGCAGTGAGGGCTTTTATCTTTATATAAGGGCTTTCTGGGTCTTTCTCTATCTGAAAACTCTCTTCTAGGTGGTGCGCCTTCCTCTCTTTAGGGATATGGAGTAGATCTTTGTGTTTAATATGGTGGCATGTTAGTGGTATGGTGGAGATATGCTCATTTAATGTTGAGGCATGTGGTGGTTGAGTTGTATTTAATGCAACAATAACCAATGGCAAGAAAGACTTCTCTGTCTCACATGGCGACCTCTTCTGGTCGAAACATCTTCTCGATCGCGAGCCTTTCCATCACACCCTAGTTAAATGAAGGACATCTTAGGGTCAAGATACTTTTGTGGTTGTGAGCCTTTTGACCATACTCTAGTTGACTAAAGGAATATTGATAGCCCATACTGGTCAACTAGCCCAATGAATTCTTAGGTCTACTAGGCTTGTCTTACTACCCTATATATATCATGAGTCCCCCCCTCCTCTTGATCTTGATTGAGCTCATGATGAGAAGGAGTATGGAGTAGCTGATCCTCAAAACTTTAAAATTTTCTTTTTCTCTTTTCTTTTCTTTTTTTATTTTTTTGTGCCTACCTCACATTTTGAATTTCGACTAGGGTTTTGGTGGCAATAAATGTGGTAGTTACATTAGGTAGTTAAATTTATTAATCGATAATTATGCAATAAGTGCTCGGTAACTGGTCATTTTAGCTGGTTGAATTACCCTTTGGCTGAAGGCTATAAATAGTGAATTAGATTTCTCATTTACCATATTTGCTATGTCAATGAGAGGTTGAGCTCTGCAAATTTTACTTTGAACGATCTTGCATGCCCAATTTCAAGTGAGAATCACAAACTTCCTATTTTTCCTTGTTTTGTAAGTTCTCTTTCATTCTTAAACATTTTTCCTTTTTGCCATTCTTTGTTACTAGCCTTAAGACCTTAATCATGCTTAGAATCTTTAGAAAAGATAGTGGGAGGTCGAATGATTCTAAGGCCACTTGATCATTCGAGGATTCGACCATAAATGGTAGTGATTCATCTAGCGGCACTAGCGAGTCTTCTAGTGAGAGGTTGATTACTTTTGGAGTTTAATTGAGGAGGTTGGGAATAAGATGAGGGTTGTGGTTGAAGGGTCTTCTACCCTATATAGGGAAGCTAGTCGACCTCCAGTATCTAAAGGTAGATTATTTTCGACCGACCACTATAGTGACATAGTGTCTGAGATTACTAGTAATAATTTAGAGCTGATTAGGTGTACCTATCACATTCTAGCTAAGTTTGAGTTAATTCTCCCTGGGCTAAGTGATAAGATGCATAGACATTTAGAATGCTACATAGTAGTATTTGAGGATGCGCTAAAGTATGGACTTAGGTTTTCGATTGCATAGCCTATAGTTAATTTGCTCACTAGTCTACAAACGTGCATTACCCAATTGCTACCTAATTGCTTTTTGATATGATATAACTATATTATCTTAATGTAGATACACAACTAGCCTCCTTCTTTCATAAACTTTAGTAATTATTTCTATCTTTATATGTCTTGGAAGTTGGGTAGCATTGAGGAGTTAGGTTATTATTACCTCACCACCTATCCTCATTGAAAAATATTTATGACACCCTTCTTTTCCCATTATTATTCCTAGGAAAAGAGATATTTCTTTGTTTGTGCCCTAGTAGGGTCCACTTTAATATCCACATGGGATGGTTGAAGGGTTGGGTCAAGATGCTTGGAAATGAGAATCCAACCTGGAATAAAACCTTCATTCGAGATTTAGTCGATTTTGAAAAGGTGGAGGTGTCGAAGTTATAGAGAAGAGAAACCTGGTGTTAGCAGGTTTGTCACCTGCTTAGTTGAAGTGCTAGCTAATGCTGGCTTAGGTAGATTTAATTTTATTGTATTATTTTCACAGTTTTCTTGTAGTTTCTGATTGATATTTTGTTTTTCTATTTGTGTGTTCTTTGAGATCGAGAAATCATGAACTGAACCTATCAGTAAGTTATAGTTCACTAGTAAAAGGTGCAAAAGCATTGAGAGACAGCCGCTCGATGAGAGGCTGCCTCTTTGGGTTCTCCATCTTAGCACATGCCATCGACACCCCCCAAGCTGCTTGCCCAAGCATGGCTAAGGTCACAAGCCTGATGCCCCAACCTAAGAGGATGGCTATTGATGATCTACCTTTTCCTCCCAAGAGGACTGCGGTTGAGAAGGGGTAGGGGAAAGCAACTAATGCCTTTTTATTTAGCCACTACTTAGCAAGGAGTTACTCCTATTGCTAGTGTTTCCAAACCTAAGGCTTGGATTGGATGTGGGAGTTGAAAACACGGCGTTAATACTGGTTGCAAGGTCGACAGGAGTGACCACTTTGAAGGTCTTAACTGTTAGTCTTTTTCTCTCAGGCTAGAAGAAAATGCTAGAGCTTGAACAGGTTAACACCCTGAAGGCATTTGCATACCACACCAATATGGTAAGTTTATGTTAAGCTTTTGCTTATTTTTGAGCATTCATGTTCATTACTAATGTAATATTTTTTTCTTGTAGGTTGATCAGTAGGGCTATAACTTCCATAACAACCCAAAACTATTCATTCTAACTTATTATTATATTTCACTACATATTATTCTACAAGGGCTAAAAAACTATATACAAGTACTAGCACCACAAATCCACATTTGAGTAATATATACATCAATGGTAATTGAGTTCAAACTTAATATTCCTGATATATTACCCCTGATACATAACATTTGCCGTCTAGCATCAAATACATAATTCAGCAAGCTTTGGTTTACATAATAGATATAAAAGCCTCATACATCTGATTTCTCAAGTCATCAAGACCAAGATAAAATTTAAACTTAGCATAGTATATTTACATATCAAGTTCAACAACCCTATATAATTGGTGACCTACTTGCAAAACTATGTACGCTATATATAGATGTGCAAATGAATCCATTAATGCCTATTTGGGGAAAAGAACCAAGAACATGTAAGATGTGCAAGTCCTAATGATTTAGTAAGATAAAATAATAATTAGTTTAGTGATAAAAGGAGAGGAGAACTAACAAGTGCATTCATTGGTAAGGCCTAAATAAAGTAAAATATAGAAAGAGTAATCAAACAAACCAAAGTTCACAAAATGAGACAATGGTAAAAGATGAGCTAAGCCTATGATACGCATAACATTTGGGGTACAAAATTTTAGGCAATAACAAATATCATGAGAATGAAGATAGCGACATAAATTTAACAATACAATTAACACAAACAAACTCATCAATAAGAATTAAGGTCAAACAGTCAAAGAGGATTGTTGGTGATCTCCAATCTTATGAACCCCTAGAGTATAAAAAAAGAGGGGGCACCTGATTCCTCCATTGCTCAAGTGATTAGTTGGACTTAACAAACACACACACACACACACACACACATAGCATAGCCGATCAAATGCCAATCCCTCGTTCATGGATAGGTAATCTCCAACTTTTATGAGATAGGATCACTAGTGGATACTAGTCGAGAGGCTAACTACTGTCGGTCTAATCCACTCGATCGTTTTTCTAAGCATAATCCCGAGCCAAAACTCCTATGGGCATCCCTAAGGGTACCAACAATAGCAAACAATCCAACAATAGTATTAAGAATCAAACAATAAAGCCATGGTCAAATAATAACGAAAATAACAAAGTCAAGAAACAACCAGTTAATTGGCCGACAAGGCATTCTAAAATTAGTGCAGTGTAACAAGTTCAGAAAGGATAACATATTCAATTTATAAGATCGTTTCAACAATAATGCTGTGTAACTAGTTTAGAAATGATAAAAATAATCAATTGGATAGACCATTACAATAATAGCTCAGCAAGAAAATCTCTTTATTCACAAATTTAGCCACAAGGATAAATAATACAGAAAAGTAAGGTAATCAATAGCATTGGACAAGGAAACTCAAATATCATGAAAGGTACAATCAAACCAAAGAAGGAATGAACAAATTGATATTCATAAATGCAAACATATTTTTTCCCAGCAAGAATATGAATTATAGCCTTGCCTTAATCTCAAAGATGATGCCACTGGTCCTCTATTGCTTAGGGAGATTCAAGTCCTCATTATCTATTTCAATAAAATGCGATCAAGCATTAATACGATTATCTAGCCTTGTGCTACATCTTTATTATTTTAATTCTTAGTCTATATTTCATACAGTTGTATTTTGTGACAGTAGCCTAGTACCTTTAACTAATTTAACTTATTTCACCAAATTCGCCATACATTTGGTTTGGTTAAGTAATTAAGATTTTATTCTAAAATCTCAATTTCCTAAATAGGCTACTACAATTAATAATAGTGGTCTAGCAATTTTTTAGTTTTGGACCCAAATATCTTTCTTTCCCACAATATCTAATTTAATGTTCTAAGCCTATAATTACTAAATTTATATCATTTGTATGAATTTTAGATGTTTTCTTAATAATAATCAGTCTTCATAAACATTATATAATTGAGATGTTTTGAATACACCAACTAACATAATTAACAATAATTAAACTTTTATTAATGGTTTGAGTCCACATATTACTTGTAATCAACTTCACTATCTAATCGTCCAGTCTATAATTGCACTTTTTGGTCCAATTAACTCATATTTACATAAAAATTAGCCCAATAATTTAATTAAATTAAAATAGGGATTAATTAATTGATTAATCAAAATTTCACCTAAATTAACCAAGTTTGCAGTCAATTCATGATGCAAAATCCATTTACATGCAGCATTTGGATCATCACCTTTAATAATCTACCTTGAAGCCATTGGATTGCCACCATTGACTATTGGACTACCGCCGCGCCATGCCTTTAGAATGCAAAGTTGATTTCTCTAGCAGGACTGCCTCAATGCAAGGAATAAAACTCTTCAACTAATTTTTGAATTATATATCTAAAGGCTGGCCAATTGAAGAGAGAAGCCCACAATGCCGCTATCGGTCGCTATGCATTTTTGCCTAGATTATTCTTTCTTCGATAGTCTATTTGTGCAATAAAAGGAACCATTGTGTTCCTTTATCAAAGCTCGTTCAAATGTTACTTTTGGTTATGAGCTTCAGTCACTGAAATAGCTGTGCCCCCACCTCTGCCACTTGCTCCATTTGGTGGTCAATTATCTATGATCCATGTGGTGGTTTAGTTGTTGGAATAATTTGGAATAATGCCCAATAAGCTAATAATATTGGCCTTTAAAACCATTTTCTTGTAAAATAATTTTGATTGAATGATATTCTTTATATGGTGATCTTTATCTTATGCTTTTTATTTCTTCACTGGCATTTGGATAAAGCCCTTAGATCACAATAGACTAAGGGACTTGGTTATATATTTAATAATAATCATGGAATAAGGCCTACACAATCGTGATCTTAAAATTTTCAAGTCATAAGATCTTACAAGTCAAGATATCTAAGATCTAGATAGACTTGCATTGATAAAGCATAAATCTAAGGGTTGGATGTTGCTTCATTCCATGGGTAATTCCATATAAGATGGTCCACGTTAGTGGGTGCTTGTTAGAGAACAAGGCATTGAAGACCCAGTCGGAGAATCTACTTGATGGCTGTAGTGGCAAATTCTCCTACTTATGCTAGTGCAAAATATTAGTCCTCTGACCTGATGATCCATGGTAATCTTGTGTCCGGTCCTCATGCTTCGACTCTTCCTTAGTCATTTAGCAAGCTATTTAGGTTGAGATTGAGTATGAGCTATTTGGCATGAAATTTTGTAAGATCTAAGATAGAATTCGACTTCTCGTCTTTGCAAAGGCTAAGTGCATTTCCTATGTATTCTATAATGATTGATTCCAAGAAATCCTTGCGCAAAGTAGTATGACAATTTAGGAAAAGAATTTTCCAAAGGTGAGGTCACATAGTGGAATCGAGCATTGATCATATAGACATAGCATTAAGGCTATTAGAAAGCCAACAAATATCTTGCCCTAGGCCGCTTTTGGGAGATAGAAGATGGAAAGATCGTATTTGCATGGTACGCATAGAGCTATAATAGTTTTCCAAAAGCATTCATTTTAGCCAATTAGTTGGGCTCCATGGCCTTGAGATTGGACATCGATCATGGAGATTGGGTACTTTTCAATTAATGAGATTAATTAAATTAAGTCGGTCAATTTAAAAGTATTTTAAACTAAAATGAATATAAGATATTCAAAAGTCATAAGGTGTTGTGAGCCCACACCCAATACATGGTAGAACCTATTGGGTCACACACAAAATTCAATTAGCTTCCTAATTGATGGAGGAATTTTTCTAAGAGTTAGAATATTCACTCCTAGTGGACCGATTTTGAGGAGATCAAATTTGGAGTCAATTTAGCTTGATTAATTTAAGTGTTACATTAATCAATTAATTCAGGGAGTTAAATTAGACCAATAATTAAAGAGTTGATTATTTGGTGCAATATGATCTCCAATTGATCTAAGCTAACTTAAAGAGTTAAGTTAATAAAATTAAGCTTAACTGTTAAGTTTGTTGACTTAATAGTTAAGTCAAAGATTAATTAATTGAAATAAAGTTTTTAATTTAATTAATGAGAAGAATATATTCAAATGAAAAGTTCATTTGAGTTGGCATTTTAATTAATTTGAAATTAGATTCCAAATTAGATTAAAATGCACATGAAATTCAAATATGATTTGAATTTGCATTTGCCAACTTAGCATGCAAGTTGGCCGCCCACCTTGAGAAAGGTGTGATGTCAACTTGGCATCACACCATCCTTCCTCTATATATATAGATATAGAGGAAGCATATATTCAGCACTAGCATTTTGGTGTGAAGATTAGAATATTTAACATTTTCCTCCAAAACTCTCTCCAAGCAATACCTCATATGTTGAAACTTTGCTCTCTATTCTTCTCGTACCTAAAAATTTTCCTCCACCATAGCTTTTCTCCTCTCTTTCTCCAACTACACGTGAGGAGAAATTGAAAATTCTATTGGTTTGTGGATCATTATAATAGAGGCAAAATATTTGATTTGCTTGCCTTTAGAGTTCAACTTTGTGGAGCAGTGGTTTTGATGAATTTCTTTAAGGAGATCCAGAACATGTTTTGCTTGAACTTTTTTACAATTTCTTCATCTAGGCGTTGATAAGATATAGCAATTTTTTTATTTGTGACTTTTGGAGATGTTTGGACAAGGCAAGAGTTACTCTCTTCTAGCTGCGCTGGTTTCTGGCAGATTTTGGATTGGTGAAAGGTTTACCATTTTCTCCTTGAAAATTTGCTCATCAAGGTAATCCTTTTATAAAAGATGAATCTATAGCATGTTTAGATCCTTGCTTGCTTGAGTGTCCTAGTTTATTCTAGTTTTTAAAGTTTTAATGATTAGATCCTAGTGTTACTCTTACTTTCAAGTGGTATTAGAGCCTAATTCATGCTATAATTTGAATTTTTGATTGAATGATTCATATGATGGATTGATCAAAATCACCAAATACTTGATTCATATAATGGATTGGGTTTGGTTGATGTTGTGTGTGGCTCCTTGATAGATGAATTGAAAGCATGCTATTATGTGATTTAAGTGTTGATTCATGTATTTGGTATGCTTTAATTCATAGCTTCTAATGTGGATTATTGATTTAGCATTAGTTGATGTTATATGTTGATATAGCATGTTGTTTAATGGCTGAAAGTGTTTTCATCATTTTTTGGATCTAATTGAATTGGAATTTTGTTGGAGATTTTTTGAGAATTTGCTTATCACTTAAGCTTGATTTTTGAAGCATGTATGAGCACTAAAATTGTTAGTTTAAAAATCTATTTTAGATCTGGAAATTGGTTCATAATATGTGATTTAATGTTTAGAATACGTTTTAGAATTTTTGATGTACAAAAGTTGAGCTAAAAGGAGGCTTGACTCTGCCATGACCGAAAATAGGGCAAGCTGCCAGCCATGGCATGTGCACTAGCAAGGTAGTGATCGAGAGTCACCGCCTAGCTGCATGCCAACCTAGGCCAGCAGCGCCTTCCTTGGTCCTTGGTGAGTTTTGAGCCCTTTTTTGGTTCCTTGGTGACTAAAAATGATGTTAAATCATATATTATGGGTGCACAAGTGTTATGCAAGTTCTCAAAATTATGTTTGACATTTTTTATTGCTTTTAAAATCTCGTTAAAGTTAATCTCCAATTTATTGCAATTAATGTTATGCTTGACTAATTATTTGTTTATGAGATAAGCATTTAATTTTTGGAATTGAATGTCAATTCTAGATTTATTTGTTGTTTATTTAATTGTTGAATGAATGATAATGAAGGGGATGATTATGAGCCTTTAGTATTAATTTTATTTGTTTCAAGTTATTAAAATGGGTTGTATTAAATTGGGATTTGTATGTCTCTTATTTCTACCTTGTAAATATTACAAGAATATAATCACTAGGAGTGAGGATTTCTTTCTCATGTAAATGTTATATGGAGTAAAGGAGGCCATTAGAGGCATGGAAACTTTTGAAGACCCATGAATGTATGGGATATAGTCATATAATAGCTAAGTTTAATCAACCCACTTAAAATCAACAAGGTGATGCACTTTTGACTCTAAGTGCACTACTTGATAAGGCTTATGGTCATCCCACCCTAGGAGCATGCTAGGCACATTTACTTATTTATACTTTTCATTCCTTATTTGTGTATGAGATACATATTTAGGATATAGAAAACCTAAATAAAAAGACAAAATGATGAGATCTTTGCAAGCAAAAACCTTCCACTTAGAATGTTTAAGTGTTTTTCAAATATTAAGTCAAAATAGATACAAATTAAAAGAGTTTTAATTAATCTATACCTTTTACCAATAATGTATGCCAGGCTGATGCTATCGATTTTGTGTGATAGCATGTGGTCACGATGGTCACACTTAGGAGAAAAGTTGTGAGCATACACTTAGCATGAGATGCATCTTTGACTTAAGAACCCTCACGTATTGGCATTGGTCACAGGGAATGTCATGAGGCCGTCTTGAGATAAAGAATGATTGTTATGTTAGACTTAACACTTAGTCATATAGATGGAACTCAATCACATGAGTCTATATGAAAAGTGAGGCAAAATAAATCAAGAGTTACATAAGATGCAATTAGCAAAAGTTGTTTATCCTTTGATTACTTGTGTATGCACTCAGTTACAGAGGTCCACTTGCAAGTTATTGGGGTCTTGATTCTCACTAGAAAATATGATTTCCTGAATTCTTCTTAAGGGTGAAGGATTTAATAACATAGTGGGGGAAGTACATGCTTGAAAGACCATTAACAGTTCTCAATATCAAAATTCAATCACATGCTTATACTCTTTTTTCATCTTTAGTAGATTTTTGAAATCTTCAAACAAAATGGCTAAATATCCACTTGCAAGCATTTTGGATACTAATAAACTCATTGGGCCTAACTTCCAAGATTGGTTGAGAAACCTTAAAATAATTTTTGACTTTGAAAAGAAGATATATGTTCTTGATCAAAGTCCGCTGGACACACTTGCTGATGACCCAACTGATAAGGCCTGTGAATTATTCAATAAATTTATAGATGATGATCTACAAGTGAGATACCTCATGTTGGCTTTCATGACTAATGAGTTCCAAAAGACTCATAAGCATACGAGATATGTTTGTGAGATTTGCAAATACCTACAAGAGTTCTATGGTGTGCAAACAAGATACGAAAGGTTCACTTTATCTAAAGAGCTCTTTAGGTCAATGATGGTTGAATGGTCTAGTGTCCATGATCACAGGATTAAGATGATTGGACTTATCAAAAAGCTTGGGCAACTTGACTTGTTTATGGACAATGACCTTTACATGGATTTGATCCTCCAGTCATTACCTTCATCATTTGAACAATTCGTTATGAACTTTAATATATCCAAGTAAGAGGTAACAATTGATGAATTGGTGAACATGCTTGTGACCATTGATGTGACTATAAGAAAGGAGAAACTTCTTATGCTTGTTTCTTCCTTTAAGTTGAAAAGTCCTCGGGGCCATAGAAAGGGAGGTAAGAGGAAGAAAAGTTCTTCCTCTAAAGGGAAGCAACATGAGAAAAGTTCCAAAAGGGTTAAGAAAAGACTAAAATCGAAGTAAGTTGTTTCTATTATAGTGAGAAGGGACATTGGAAAAGGAATTGCAAAGCTTAACTTACTACCCTTGAGAAGGGTATGTACTTCTCTGAAGTACATTTGACGACTAATTCTTCCTCATTAGTATTTGATACCACAAGTCATTCTCATATTTGTAATTCGTTATTGGGAATGGAAAGAAGAAAGAATCTTTGTGAAGGGAATATGATCGATCCTCTACCTAGGAAATAGAGCAAAAGCTGCTGCCATGGTCTAAGGCGTTATCAAGTTAGCTTGGGAAATGCTTGCATTGTACTTGATCTAGTTTATTATGTACCCAACCTTGTTAAGAACACTGTTTCAATTTCTGTTCTTGATAATGAAGGATTTGATTTTCTATATCAAATGGGAAATTGATGGTATTAAAGAATAGTTCTTTGATTGCTCAAGGTACATTAATTAATGGATTGTACATACTTGATTCCCAACCTTCACTAACGTATATTCAATTAAGAAAAAGAAAGCTAGATATCCAAGAAGATGCCATCTTATGGCATGCAAGACTTGGGCATATTTCTAAAAATAAGATGAATAAGTTTGAAGCTCTCAAAGTACTAAATGTTAGTGGCATTGAGGATCTTCGTACTTGTGAATCTTGTTTGAAGGGAAAAATAACCAAGGCTGTTTTTGTAGGACAAATAGAGTACTCCACAAATCTATTGAATTTGATCCATATGGATGTTTGTGGACTACTAAGAGTTAGTAGGAGAGGAGGCTGTTCCTACTTCATCTCCTTTACTGATTATTATAATCAGTTCAGACATATATATCTTATGAAGTACAAGTCTGAAGCTTTTGAAAAGTTCAAAGAGCATAGGAATGAAATAGAAAAGTAAAAGGGACTTAATATTAAAACTCTTTAATCAAATCGAGGAGGAGAATACCTAAGTACCGAATTTTTGGATTATCTAAAGGAGAATGAGATTCTTTCTCTATGGACACCACCGGTACACCCCAACATAATAGAATAGCCTAAAGGAGAAACTATACCTTACTGGACACGGTACATTCCATGATGAGCTTTTCTGACGTACCATATCCTTTTGGGAATATGCTTTAGAAACAGGGGTGAGGCTACTTAATAAAGCATCCTCAAAGTTGGTGCCAAAGAGGCCGTATGAGATATGGTATGGTGAAGCACCTTCTTACCATTATCTTAAGGTTTAGGCATCTCTTACCTACGTGAGATGAGCAGTTCGCGAGATAAGTTGGATAGTAGATCTATCTTGTGCAAGTTTGTGGGATACCCAAGAGAGTTTATAGGTTATTACGTTTATGATTCCTTGGAGCAAAAGGTGTTTGTTTTAAGGAATGCTTATATTTTGGAAAAGGAATTTCTATTTGATAGAAATGGCATTGTCGTTGAACTTGATGAAGTTCATGACGATCATCAAATGCTAAAAGTGGTGAAAACAAGCTAGCTACAAGAGCCTTACACCCAACCTCTGGGAATGTCAGACCGAATCAAGAAATAACCTAAAAGGTTTGACTTTCTTCATGAGATGAACTAGTCAGATAACGATCCAAAGACTTGTGAGGAAGTTATGTTTGACTTAGACTCAAGATGTTAGCTTGATGCCATGAGATCTGAAATGAATTCCATGTACTCCAACAAAGTATGGACTTTTGTAGATCTACTAAAGGGAATAATTCCTATTGGTTGCAAATGGATCTAAAAGCAAAAGTTAGGAGTTGATGGAGAAGTAGCAACTTTTAAGATGCGACTAGTGGCTAAAGCTTACACTTAAAGACCCAGTGTTGATTTTGAAGAAACCTTTTCACTAGTTTCTATGCCTAAGTCCATTTGGATTCTACTTGCTATAGCCGCACTTATGACTATGAAATTTGGCAAATGGACGTGAAAATTTCTTTTCTCAATAGCAATATTGAAGAAGAAATCTATGTAGAGAAACGACAAGGTTTTACATCCAACGGGAGTGAGAAAAAAGTTTGCAAACTCCAGAGATCTATTTGTAGACTCAAACAAGCATCCTGAAGTTGGAGTATATATTTTGACAAGACAGTAAAATTGTTTGGCATTGTAAAAAAATGTGTATGAACCATGTTTGTACCAGAAGGTTAGTAGGAGTTCAGTATAGTTTATTGTGTTTTATGCTAATAACATCTTTCTCATTGGAAATGATATAGGTATGTTAGAGTGTACGAAAGTATGGTTATCCCCTTAATTCTCCATGAAGGATTTGGGAGAAACTTCATATATATTGGGGATACGTATCTATAAAGATAGATCAAAGAGGATGCTAGGGCTCTCCCAAACCCTGTACATTGACAAAATACCAAAGAGGTTTAGTATGGAAGAATCCAATAAGGGATTCTTTCCCATTGGACATGGCATTTGTCTTTCCAAGTTTAAAGCCCCCAAGACAAAGGAAGAGAAATGAAGGATATCCTACATACCTTATGCCTTTGCTATTGGGAGCATAGTGTATACAATTTAATGTTCGAGATTAGATGTGGCACACTCGCTAAGTATTATGAGTAGGTTCCAATCCAATCTAATCTTGGTAAGAGTCACTAGTTGGCCATGAAAGTAATCCTCAAGTTCTTGATAATAACTAAGGACTTATTTTTGGTATACAATAATAGAGAATTGAAACTTGAAGGATTTTTGAATTCAAGGTTCTAATTCGATGTAGATGGCTTGAAATCCACCTCTAAATTCATATTTTGCCTCAATGGCGGCATGGTGAGCTGGAAGAGTTCCAATTAAGACACCACAACTAACTCAACCACAGAGGTAGAATATATTACAGCTTCGAAAGTTGCAAAGAAAGGTATTTTGATGAAAAACTTCATTCAAAAGTTAAATGCAGTGCTTAGCATTACTAAGCCAGTTATTGTCTTTTATGATAATAATGGGGCAGTAGCACAAGCTAAAGAGCCAAGATCTCATCAGCGATCTAAACATATCTTGAGGTGATGTCATTGATCTGGAAGATCATTGATAGAGACAACATCCAAGTGGGTAGAGTTGCCTCAAAAGAGAATATAGCAAATCTACTGACAAAACCTATAACATAAAAGGTCTTTGAAGGATATCTTGTGAAGATGGGCCTCAAGGCCATGGGGCATTGGCTTTAGGGCATAGGATAGCTACCATCGGTCTATTCCACTTGATTATCTTTCTGAGCATAGTCCCAAGCCAAAACTCCCATGGGCGTCCCCAAGGGTACCAACAACATCAAGCAATCCAACAATAGTATTAAGAATCAAACAACAATGCCTTGGTTAAATAATTACTCATATAGCAAAGTCAAGAAGCAACTAGGTAATCAGTCGACAAGACCATTCTATCATCAGTGCAGTGTAACAAGTTCAGAAAGGATAGCACATTCAATAGATAAGATCATTTCAACAATAGTGTGTAACGAGTTTATAAAAGATAAAAATAATCAATTGATAAAACTATTCCAATAACAGTTCAACAATGAAATCTCTTTATTCACAAATTCAGTTATAAGGCTAAATAATACAGAAAAGTATGGTAATCAATAACACTGAACAGAAACTCAAGTGTCATGAAGATATAATCAAACTAAAGAGTGATCGAACAATTCAATATTCATAAAACGAACATATTTTTTCCCCAGCAAGAATATAAATTATAACTTCATCTTAGTTTCAATGATGATGCTACTGGTCCTCTACAACTTGAGGAGATTCGGTTCTCATAATCTATTTCAATAATATACAAGCAAACATCAATGCAATTACCTAGCATTTCTTTAGTAGTAACTATGATTGCTGATGTGTTTTGATGGTATTAATTCCCTTAAGCTTTATGCTATATCTTTACTATTTTAATTCTTAGTCTAGATTTCATACGATCGTATTTTGAGATAATAGCCCCATGCGTTTAACTAATTTAACTTATTTCACCAAATTCACCATACATTTGATTTGGTCAAGTAATTAAGATTTTATTCTAAAATCTCAATTTCCTAAATAGGCTATTGCAATTGAATAATAACAATATAGTAATTTATCAGTTTTGGACATAAATATCATTTTTACCCATAATATCTAATTTAATGTTCTAAGCCAATAATTACTAAATCATCATTATGAATTTTAGATGTTTTCCTAATAATAATTGGTCTTCATAAACATTATACAATTGAGGTGATGAAAAATATGCACCAACTAACATAATTAACAATAATTAAACTTTTATTAACGGTCTGAGTCCATATGTTGCTTGTAATCAACTTCACTATCTAATCATCTAGTCTATAATTGCACATTTTGGTCTAATTAACTCATATTTACATCAGAAATTAGCCCAACAATTCAATCAAATTAAAATAGGGATCAATTAATCAATTAAATGAAGTTTTACTAATCGACCAAGTTTGCAATCAATTCACGATGCAAAATCCATCTACATTCAATTCACGATGCAAAATCCATCTACATGCATTTAGATTATCACCCTAAATAATCTACCTTGAAGCCGTCGGATTATCGCCACCAGTCGTTGGACCATTGTCGCGCCCCACGTTTAGAATGCAAAGTTGACTTCACTAGCAAGATCACCTCAATTGAGGAGTAAAACTTTTCAATCAATTTTTGAATTATACATCAAATAGCTGGTCAATTGAAGAAAGAAGTCCATGGTGCTGCCATCGACCACCATGCATTTTCACATAGATTATTCCTTCTTCGATGGTTTGTTTGTGCAATAGAAAATTTTGCTGTGTTTCTCTAGCTGAGCTCGTTCAAACTTAAGTCTTGGCTATAAGCTTTAGTTATCAAAACAACTACGTCCACCACCTCGGCATCTTACTTTGTTTGGTGCTCAATTACTTGCGATCCATGTTGTGGTTTAGTTATTGGAATAGTGCCTAGTAAGCCAATAAGATTGGCCATGTAAAACTATTTCCATGTAAAATAATCTTGATTGAATGACATTCTTCATATGATAATCTTCATCTTATGCTTTTTATTTATTCAATGGCATTTGGATGAAGCTCTTAGATCATAATAGACTATGGGACTTAGTTGCGCATTAGATGGTAATCATGGAATAAGTTTTACATGGTCATGATTTTAAACCTTCTAAGTTATTAGATTTTATGTGACAGGACATCAAAGATGTGGATGGACTTGCATTGATGATGCATAAGTCTAAGGGGTGGATGCTGCTTTATTCCATGGGTAATTCTGTATAAGATACAGGAGCATGTTAGTAGGTGATTGTTAGAGAACAAAGCATTAAAGACCTACTCTGAGAATCTACTAGATAGTTGTAGCGGCAAATTCTCCTACTTATACTACTATATATTATTAGTCCTTTGACCTGAGTGTCCATGGTAAACTTATGTTCGGTCCTCATGCTTTGACTCTTCCTTGGTCACTTAGTAGAGCATTTGGGTTGAAATTGGGTATGAGCTACTTGGCATAGAGGTTTGTGAGATCTAAGATAGAATCCAACTTTTTTTCTTTGTGATGGGCAAAGGTATCTCCTATATATTCTATAATGATCGATTTCAAGAAATTCTTGCGCAAGGTATGTGATAATTTGGGAAAAGAGGTTTTTAAAGATGAGGTCACATAGTGGAATGGAGCATTGAGAATGGAGACATAGCATTGAGGCTATTAAGGAGCTGACAAATATTTTGCCATAAGCCTCTCTGAGGAGATAGAAGATAGAAGGACTGTATTTGCATGGTATACATAGAGCTATAATGGTTTTCCAAAAGCATTCATTTCAGCCAATTAGTTGGGCTCCATGGGTTTGGGGTTGAACATCGACTATGGAGATTGGGTACTTTTTAATTAATGAGATTAATTGAATTGAGTTGATTAGTTTAAAAATGTTTTAAACTAAAATAAATATAAGATATTCAAAAGTCACAAAGAGTTGTGAGCCCACGTTCAATGAATGATAGAACTTGTTGGGTCACACACAAAATTCAATTAGTTTCCTAATTGATGGATGAATATTTCTAAGAGTTGGAATATTCACTCCTATTAGATCAATTTTGAGGTCAATTTTGACTTGATTAATTTAAGTGTTCAATTAATCAATTACTTTGAGGATTTAAATTAGACTAATAATTAAAGAGTTAATTATTTGATGTCATTTGATCTCCAATTAATAAAAGTTAACTTAAAGAGCTAAGTGGACAAAATTAAGTTTAAGAGTTAAGCTCGTTGACTTAAGAGTTTTGTCAAATGTTAATTAATTAAATTAAAGTGTTTAATTTAATTAATGAGAAGAATATATTTTAGAGGAAAAATTTAGATGAAGAGTTCATATGAGTTGGCATTTTAATTAATTTCAAATTACATTCCAAATTAGATTGAAATGCATATGAAATTCAAATAAGATTTGAATTTGCATTTGCCAACTTGGCATGCAAGTTGGCCGCCCACCTTGAGGAAGGTGTGATGTCAATTTGGCATCACACAATCCTCCCTCTATATATAGATATAGAGGCGGCATATGTTTAGCACTTGTATTTTGGTGTGAAGATTAGAATTTTTCACATTTCTCTCCAAAAACTCTCTCTAAACATTACCTAATGTGTTGATGCTTTGCTCTCTATTCTTCTCCTGCCTCAAAATCGGCATCCACCATGGCTTTTCTCTTCTCTTTCTCTGGCTACAAGAGAGGAGAAATTGAAAGTTCTATTGGTGTGTGGATCATTACAATAAAGGCAAAACATTTAGTTTTCTTGCCATTGGAGATCTACTTTGCAAAGTAGTAATTTTGACGAATTTTTTTCAAGAGATCCAGAACATGTTTTGCTCCATAGTTTTTCTAGTGTCTTCATCAAGGTATTGAGAAGATACAATAATTTTTTTCGTGATTTTTGGAGAAGTCTAGACGAGGCTAAAGTTGCTCTCTACTAGCTACACAAGTTTCTAGTAAATTCTGGATTGGTGAAAGGTTTACCATTTTCTGCTTGGAAATTTGGTCATCAAAGTAATCTTCTTACCAAATTTGAATCCATGGCACGTTTAAATCCTTAGTTGCTCGAGTAGCCTAGTTTATTATAGTTTTTAAAGTTTTAACAATTGGATCCTAGTGCTACTCTTACTTTCATTAATGAGTTGATAGTGTTAATATGTTCCCCTTGATGAGAGAAATCTAATAGTGAGCTTGGTTTTAGGTTTTCCAATCATGGTGCTAGGGTGGCTGGAGAGGAGGAAGCTGGGTTTTTAAATGAGAATTAGAGAAAATGGTGGGGGTTTCTTTTATTCAAATCAAGTTTCCAAAATTGCATTTCAGCTTAGAAACTTCTTAACTGCTTGCAATTCAGTTTAAAAATTCTTCCACCACTTGCATTATGACCCTCCAACTTTTGAGTGCCTCAAATTTGCCCCCTGTTTTTGTAATTGACCTCTCTAGTTTTCTTCTTTCACACATTAGCCTCATTTAATTTTTCAATTTTGCAATTATGTCCTTATTTTATTATTCTTCAATTCCTATTATTTTCAAAACTAGACTAAGACCCTAATTAACTTAAGTACGATCTATTGAGATCAATTTCAATTTTGTTGGAGTTAGTGTTGTTGTTGTTGTTGTTGTTAAGTCTTAATATTCTAATTCAATTTATAAATTTCAAAATCTAATGAAAATTCCTGTCTTGCTATCAACAATAATTTTATATCTATCTAATTTATTTCCTATTAGTGATAAAAGTATTGAGATAATATTATTTTTGGATACCAAATTTTCTTTGGGCAAAGAAGACTTCCTCTTTAAGAGGAACACCATCAATGGTACCAATTTTTATTGGTGTGAGCTCTTTAAGAATTATAATTGATTCTTAGTAAATGCTAATTCATTTTATTGTACTTTTATTTTCCAAGACCTTATAGGTTTTACTCAAATAGCTTTCTTAAATTGACTTTGCTGTTATATTGATTTGACTATAATCTTTGCAAGAGCATTAACATTTGAGATTTAAAATTTGAATTGTGTAATTTTGATCTTTTGATACAATTGGTGTCCTATTATTGATGTGGGATATTTTAAATGATTTTTATAATTTTAATTTATATTCTTTAAGTTTAACTTGTGCCATTCCATTTTTACCTGGTTTTAGAATTTTCTTTCTCACCCTACTAGTGGAAAACAAAATAATCAAATCAACAATCTTAAAAAATATGTTGCAATCCAAATGAATGATTGAGATTGGATAATCAATAATTACTTATTTGGACAAGAGTCTAGCTAATGTATTTTTATGAAAATATAAAATATAAATGAACTACTTAATTGATGCATTTATTAAACCCATGCAATATCTGAGTCACTACAATAAATATGATCATTAGTGGCATCAATATAGTGGTATTTTATAAGATAATGGCACAACACATTAAGATACTAATAGTCATAAAAGAACACCACTATAGTGTAATATTTGGTGGCATTCGTTACATATGATAAATAAATTAGTGACATTTAATTAAAAATATCGATATACATTTATTTTAAAGACATTTAATTAGTGCCATTAATTTTTTCTAAAAAAATACCACTAATATGTAGTTATGTTGTCATTTGAAAAAGATGTGAAAAGTATTTAGTAGCATTTTCTAGTATAATGATACATAAAGGTCATATTGTGTTAGTCTTAGAAAAATGTCAATATAATAAAATATTTAGTGGCACTTGATTATTGAATGACACTTAAGATAGTGGCATTTGGTCAAAAATACCAACAAAAATGTATTTTGCAAGCATTTAGCTAGTGCTATTAAGTTTTCTTAGAAAATGTCACTCACATTTATTTATGTTGTCATTTAGAAAAAAATATCAGGAAATATTTTAGTGGCATCAATTTAATGACATTCTGTAGTTTAGTAATAAACAAGAGTAATATAGTGATAATTTACTGGCATTTGATTAATAAATGACAAATAAAAATGATGATATTTGATTGAAAATGCCAACATAAATGTATTTCAAGGGCATTCAACCAATGCCACAAATTTTTCTTAAAAATTTTTAATGTTATTTAATGATGGTGTCATTTGAAAAAGATGCCATAAATTATTTAGTGACATTGCATAAAAATAATATTGTGATAAAAGTAATATAATAAAAAAGATGCAACAATAGTTAATTAGTACGTTAATGATATTTTATAGTATAGTGATATATTAAAGTAATATAGCGATAGTAGTAAAAAAAAATCACTATAATATAATACTTAGTGTCAATTGAGTAATAAATATTGGAAAGACATAGTGGCATTTTATTGAAACAACCAACATAATTAAATGCTAAAGGCATTTAACTAGTATCAATACCTATTTTTGGAGAAAAAAAAAGTCACTCATAATTTAATCATGATGCAATATAAAAAAATATTGCAAAGTAGATAAATAATATATAGGTATATCAATAACTATAAAACTTACAAAAATATATATCATATCATTAATGTATTGATGCCCTATTTGATTTATATAAATGTATTGACTAAATTAACCATATACTTAAAAAGTATAATAAATTTAAGTTTTTGTTGATTTTTTTCCTCCTCACATATATATATATATATATATATTATATTTTGTCTCTCTTTATTTTTTGGATACTTTATATCTCTAAACTAATTAATCTCTCACAATATTTGAAATGTGTTATCTCATATAGTTAATTTGAGTGCATTCATATATTTAAATAATTGAGTAAATGTACTTCCAAACTATACAAATAAATTAATATTTTTAATTATATTGAGCAGTGATGGATAGCTTGACAGTAAATTCATATTCATGCAAACAAATGGTAGTGGGTTCAAATCTTATGAAGATCAATGGAGCCATGTTGGAGTCTCACAATTGGGGAGTGGGGGTAGATTAACATATATATCTTTAAAAAAAAATCTTTTGTCATATTTAGTGTGCCATCAATATATTGTTTTGTGGCATGCTAATATGTCATTTAAAGAATCTTTTAGTGACATTTCAATATATCATTTGCTATTTTTTTTTGGTATGTTAATATGTCATTAAAAAAACGTTTTATGACATTTTAACATGTCATTTATTGCATTTTTTTATATTATTTTATAATGTCATGTAAGAGATTTTTTGTGGTAGTTTAATATGTGACACCCCCTATCGGGATGACCCCTAGATGAGGCGCCATTCAAATTAGTTTTAATTCAAAATCCATAATAAACAATAAGCCCTAAAAATATTTCAAACTCATTAGAAAAAACAGTGGATTTCAAACTTAAACGAACTCAACAAAAGTATTAGAGATAGCAACACACTTCAACTTAATCAACTTTTACAAAATACTATGACATACATATAAGTTCTAAGTACATACCATCAATATTTTTGAAATGTTTAACACAATACATATATACCCTGCAGATGAAAAATTCAGACCTAACGTATCACAACATCTCTTAGGTTTACAAAACGTGCCTAACTATGCCCATAAGCAATACACATGACTATTCTAGTACAAAATCATATCTGCCAACCCAATTGGAAGTCCAAGCTTATCATTCAATTTTGTCTGAGAAATATTAAGATAAAACAGGTGATAAGTCCAAAGGACTTAGTGAGGGATATTTATAAAATGGAACAATAAGGATCTGTTGTGGACGAATCAACCCAACAGATCATCACTCAATATTCAGTATAGAAACATATCAAGGACAAATAGAACAAAAAGTAGCAAGACCAATAGACAAATAATAATAATTCTGAAGAACAAACCATATCCAATTTAGGATTTCTAGTAGGTATTAGCTCCAGGTTGTATTGGTTAGCTTGAATGGCTTAGGATCATCTCAACCAATGCTACTCAAGAGGTATAGAGTATCTCAACCGATCACAATCATGAGAAAATACAGACAGCTCGTTCAACCTGGACAATTGCCCAATCTAGACCAAGAAACTTTACTACCGTTGATGCTTCATGAGCAGGGCACAAACAATCAAAATATGAATCATAACATAATAGACTTATCAAATTCACCTTATCATAAGTTTCAGGCTTACCGTTTATCCAATGCACACGGCAAGGATTAATGTCCCGTTGCTTAATCTAAGAGTTTTGGGCCAACCGCTTATCCTATGCACACAGCAAGGATTAATGTCCCATCACTTAATATAAAAGTTCTAGGCTTATCGCTTATCTCATGCACACAGTAAGGATTAATGTCCTGTTACTCCCAAATAACAATCACAGATAGTAACAGATAGCAGAATGGATGGATAGCAGACAACTAGATAATAATAGATAGGAACAAGTTTGAGACAAATAACAATATAAAGTTTTGGGTGCCAGAACAGATGAGAATTCAAATCAAACTCAACAAATAGCCCTCACAGGAGTGTACAAATCAAATAACAAATAACAAATAACAGATCAGATTTCGAACAATCAGAATACATACGAAAATAGAAAACCCACACAGGGCTTATCACAAGAATAAATAGAAATATTCAAGGCCAAAGTAGCAGAACCTCACCTCTTGTAGTCCCAAACAGCAACAGTCAAAATCAATTCTACTGTTCATCGGTGCCTAGCTTGTCGTCACCTAATCAAGAAAATATGCCACAAATCAAATTTCTTCTTCAATCCCAATAACCTTATAGAAATGCATCAAGCATTCTAAGGCCTCATCTATCACCAGGATATTACAAAATTCTTCAAAATTAATATTTACGCATAAACCACTAGTTAAATTCCCATTCCGACACCATTTAACTTATAATGATTCTCGATATCAAAATTTATTTTCAACTTATTATTAACCAACATACGAGTCCAAAATCATATCTCCTATTACCCTATTCCTCACATAGGAAAATAATTATCAAAATACCTATATCAACTCAAAAGCTCAACCCGGACAAAACTAACAACTACAAGCATGCATGCACATATATATAACATGCAATAATCAAACAAAAATCTGATCTCACTAACGGAAGCTCAAAATCATAATTCAAAAGCACTGGGAAAATCACCACATTGAGATGAGGAGACTATCTCTCTGCCACAGCTAGGAAAATCACCACATTGAGATGAAGAGACTATCTCTCTGCCACAGCTAGAACGCCGCCTTCTATCGTCGCCGAAAAATAAAACTTCACCACCAAATTGTTCCCCTCATAGTGAGGATTCTAATGCCACCTTCTGTTTCTAATTTTGAGCAGTGTAGACACTGAAACGGGCCAAAAACTGCCAACTTCTTTCTATCTCCATCGAGCTTCATTCACTGCCTTGCCATAGGTGGAATTACCATGCAATGATACCATTGTGATTCTCTCATCAAGAGCTACCTAACCTTACCCTTAGTATTGAGAATAGTCGCCAGTAAAGGAGAAATCTAGCAACCACCGTGACATGCTCTTCTTGGTTCTCCTTTGCCACCCTGCTTCACCATCCAATTGGTGGTTTTGAGGTGTTGAGGGTGCTGGTTATGGTGAGGGAAAGCGTTTGGTAGGTTTGGAGTGGGAAAAAGTCGCTGGAGGATAGCTTGAGATGGTGGTGAGCTCTCGGTGAAGAAGGAAGAAAAATAGAGGAAAAAAGGAGAAGAAAAGGAAAGAAGGAAAAAAGAAAAAGAAAAATTGGGGAAGAAAGAGGGCCCTGCCTATTGACAAAAATATGATTTTTTCATTTTTCATTTTTTTATAAAATTTTTTAAATTATGAAATTTTATCCCAAATTTTTAGAAAATTGCAATTAGCCCCAATTTATTCAAAGTCAACACAATTGAGTCTACAAAAATTATAATTTGGCCCAAAACTTTTAAAATAAATAAAAATACGAAATTCATAAAATTTTCAAATAACGATAAAATCATATATTGTAAATAAAATAAATAAAATTTTAGGGGTGTTACACACTCCCCCGCTTAAAAGAATCTGGTCCCCAGATTCTCATCTGAATACTATTCCAACTGGTAGAAAATAAGTAGATTCGGTCAATCGATCTACCCTTTCTCTATATTAGATTTTGCTAGGATTGCATCTCCAAGTCTCGATACATTTTCATACTTCTTAGAAGTATCGTATACCTTGACTTGGGTGCCTTATCTAAAAATTTCTTTCGAAACAAAAAGATGCCTTGAATCTCAATATTGAACTCAGACTCTCCAAAACTTTCAACTTTTCCTTCGATTTTGATATTCTATAATTGTTAACTTAGGTTTTTCGTATCTTATCTCATGATTCGGACTACAATTATCTTTACAATCCTACTTGCTGTATTAATTTTCAACACAGCCCCTGTTAATAGGCTTCTTAAAATTTTTGCTTCAAGTAAGTAACATTCCAGCCATCGGCTTAAGGCATGGTCATTACTTGCCTTTTCAGGCAATAGGTGATGAGTTTACTTCTTTCGGAGCGACTCCCAAGTATTCGGCTACTACTTTATATAACAAACCCTTATCTTGGGTTGCATATGTAGTTTAAGGAAATACGACATATATGAAAGAAAGTAAACACTAAGATCACATAAGGTATTATTAGAGATTTTAATCATAAAGCCATACCTTTTGTCATTTCATCAAGATTCGGCGTTTCTTCTCCTATCAGGGCATAGGCACATGTTCGTATATTCGGCCTCCCTCTAGCGTCTGCCACATATTTTCCTTTATTTGCAGGGGTGAAGCCTCTCTATTTGGGGTAGTCTTTTGCAAAGTGCTGATCGCTACCGCAACTTACATATCTGCCCTATTTTCTCCAATAGTTAGTCTCGTCCTGGCCAAAAACCCCCCACAGAATTCACATTACATGGGTGCTCTCTCTTGAGTTGCATTTACCTTCTCACCAGAATAAGGGGCTTGTTGGGTAGTGCTTCCCACCTAAAGCTTCAGTTGCTTTCTTTGGTACTACCCTGTCTATCAAGGTGCATCTTTTCTTTTCAACTTCTATCCTCGATTTTTTTGATCTCATGTAGTTTCGACTCAAGTTGCAGTGCCTTACTCACTGCTTGGTTGAAGCTTATTAGAACATAAGTGGCTAGTTCCCTTCTCAATTTTGGTCGTAAACCCTGTGCAAATTGTCTAGCTTGTCTATCTTCATCTTCTTATATGTAGGGAGCATATTGTATCAACTGGCTAAAAGTAGCCTCGTGTTGACTAACTGTTTGTGGTCCCTTAACAAGGTCCATGAACTCTCTTTCTCTTGCTTGCTTCACCACCTCTGGTACATACTTATTCATAAATTCCCATGTGAAATTCTCCCAGGTCCGTGGTGTTTCTTCAGCTGTCCACTTTCGGTTAATCATTTTCTACCAACTTCGGGTGGAACCTCCTAGAAGGAACGTAGCAAACTAAACCTTCTGATCATCTGAGTAGCGAAAGGTCTCAAAAATATTCTCCAAATCCTCAATCCATTCTTCAACTTTTCTATCATTAGGGTGTCCTAAGAACTTTAGGGGTTTGAAACGAAGAAATTGTTCTAATGCCCAATCTTCAGCTATCTCATTAACACCTCTAGCTGCACTGCCCATATGTTGAGCCTGTGGTCTAAATACTGGTTCTCTCTGGTACATAGGATCCACTGGATGGCCTATGGAAGGGATTTGTTAACCCTCTTCTTCTTGCGTGACTTGTGGGTAAGTAGGTGCCCCTTGTCTTGGAGCCTATCAGTCATTCACTTGTCTACCAGGAGGTCTTCCCTAATGTCTGTCCCTAGTGGATTAAGAGTACTAGAGCTTTCTTGTGATACGATCACTTCTATTAACTACCTTGAACTTTTAAAAATAAAAGAAAGAGAAGTGTTAGATAAGATCAAACCAAACGCATAAACAAGCAAGTCTAATCATCCTATCACATACGACAAGATCCCATGGACATCCCTTAGTATGCAAACTCATTGTACTAACATCACCCAAACAATTACATCTTAAATTCTTGAAATCACAGAAGAACTTCCTAATACAAAATATACCCAATATTTATACTCAAACTAACTTAAACAAAAGATCAGTCACATTTCTCAAATATACCAAAACGCCCAGGTCATCGACAAACCTAGGCTTTGATACCATGTGTGATGCCCCCTATTGGGATGACCCCTAGCTGAGGTGCCATTCAAATTAGTTTTAATTCAAAATCCATAATAAATAATAAGCCCTCAAAATATTTCAAACTCATCAGAAAAAGTAGCAGATTTCAAATTTAAATGACCTCAACAAAAGTATCAGAGGTAGCGACACACTTCAACTTAATCAACTTTTACAAAATACTATGAAGTACATATAATTTCCAAGTACATACCATCAATATTTTTGAAATGTTTAACACAATATATATATACCTTGCAGATGATAAATTCAGACCTAACATATCATAACATCTCTTGGGTTTACAAAATGTGCCTAAGTATGCCCATAAGCAATACACACGGCTATTCTTGTACAAAATCATATTTGCCGACCCAATTGAAAGTCCAAGCTTATCATTCAATTTTATCTGAGAAATATTAAGATAAAACAGGTGATAAGTCCAAAGGACTTAGTGAGGAATATTTATAATAGGTAACAATAAGGATCTGCTGTAGATAAATCAACCCAACAGATCATCACTCAATATTCAGTATAGAAACATATCAAGGATAAATAGAACAAACAGTAGCAAGACCAATAGACAGATAATAACAATTCTGAAGAACAAACCATATGAAATTTAGGATTTCTAGTAGGTACTAGCTTGAGGTTGTATTGTTTGGCTGGAACAGCTCGAGATCATCTCAACTAATCCAACTCGGGAGGTATAGAGCATCTCAACCGATCACAGTCGCGAGGAAATATAGACAGCTTGTTTGACCTAGACAACTGCCTAATTTAGACCAAGAAACTTTACTACCCTTGATGCTCCATGAGCAGGGTATAAAGAATCAGAATATGAATCACAGCATAACGGACTTATCAAATTTACCTTATCATAAGTTTTGGGCTTACTGCTTATCCCATGCATTGGGCAAAGATTAATGTCCTGTTGCTTAATCTAAGAGTTTCGTGCCTGCTGCTTATCCTATGCACACAGTAAGGATTAATGTGCCATCACTTAATATAAGAGTTCTGGGCTTATCGTTTATCTCATGCACACAGCAAAGATTAACAATCATAAATAGTAATAGATAGCAGAACGGATGGATAACAGACAACTAGATAATAATAGACAGGAACAAGTGTGAGATAAATAACAATCGAAAGTTCTGTGCACTAGAATAGACAGGAATTAGAATAAAACTCAAAAGACAACCTTCACTAGGGTGTACAAATTAGATAACAAATAATAGATAACATATCAAATTTCAAACAATCAGAATATGTACGGAAACAAAAAACCCACACAGGGCTTATAACAAGAACAAGTAGAAATGTTCAAGGCCAAAGTGGCAGAACCTCATCTCTTGTAGTCCCAAACAACAACAGTTAAAATCAATTCTACTATTCGTCGGTACTTAGCATGTCATCACCTAATCAAGAAAATATGCCACAAATCAAAATTCTTGTTCAATCCCAATAACATTATAGAAATGCATCAAGCATTCTAAGGCCTCATCTATCACCAGGATATTACGAATTCTTCAAAATTAATATTTTCACATAAACCCCTAGTCAAATTCCCATTCCAACACTATTTAACTTATGATGATTTTCGATATCAAAATTTATTTTCAACTTATTATTAACCAACATATGAGTCCAAAATCATATCTTCCATTATCCTATTCCTTGCATAGGAAAATAATAAATACCTATATCGACTTAAAGGCTCAACCCGAGCAAAATTGACAACTACGAGCATGCATGCACATATATATAACATGCAATAATCAAACAAAAATCTGATCTCACTATGGAAGGCACAAAATCACAAACTAAATGTACTAGGATGATCACCATGTCAAGATAAGGAGATTGTCTCTTCACTATTGTTGGACCCCTGCCGTCAGAAAATGAAACTTCACCACCAGATTGTTTCCCTCGTTGTGAGGATTCTAATGCGACCTTCCCTTCCCAATTTTGAGAAGTGTATACACTGAAATGGGCCAAAAATTGCCATCGGTGGAATTTTCAAGCAATGATACCATTATGATTCTCTCATCAAGACCTTCCTAACCTTGCCCTCAGAATACAAAATGGTTATCGAAAAAGAAAAACCCAGCAACCACCATGACATACTCTTCTTGGTTCTCCTCCGCCACCGCTACTCCACCGTTCAATTGGTGGTTTTGAGGTGTTGAGGGTGTTAGTTGTGGCAAGGAGAAGAGTTTGGTAGGTTTGGAGTAGTTAAAAAGTCACCGGAGGATGGCTGGAGTTGGTGGTGAGCTCTCGGTGAAGAAGGAAGAAAAAAATAGGAAAAAAGGAGAAGAAAAGGAAAGAAGGAAAAAAAAGAAAAAGAGGGGAAGAAAGAGGGTCCTACCCGTTGAAAAAAATTTGATTTTTTCATTTTTTGATTTTTTTTATAAAATTTTTTAAATTAGCCCAAATTTTTAGAACATTGCAGTTAGCCCTAATTTATTCAAAATTCAACACAATTGAGTCTACAAAAATTATAATTTGGCCCACAAAACTTTTGAAATAATAAAAAATATGAAATTCATAAAATTTTCAAATAACGATAAAATTGTATATTGTAAATAAAATAAATAAAATTTTAGCGGTGTTACACACTCCCCCACTTAAAAGAATCTGGTCCCCAGATTCTCATCTGAATACTATTTTAACTGGTAGAAAATAAGTAGATTTGGTCAGTCGATCTACCCTTTCTCTATATTAGATTTTGCCAGGATTGCGTCTCCAAGTCTCGATACATTTTCATACTTCTTAGATGTATCGTATTCCTTAACTTGGGTGGCTTATCTAAAAATTTTCTTTTGGCACCGATCTTTTCTTTTGAAATAGAAAGATACATTGAATCTCAGTATTGAACTCAGACTGTCCAAAACTTTAAACTTTTCCTTCAATTTCGATATCCTACAATCGTTAACTTAGGTTTGTCGTATCTTATCTCATGATTTGGACTACAGTTATCTTCGCAATCCTACTTGCTGTATTAATTTTCAACATAGCGCCTGTTCATAGGCTTTTTAAAATTTTTGCTTCAAGTAAGTGAAATTCCAGCTATTGGCTCAAGGCATGGTCACTACTTACCTTTTCAGGCAATAGGTGATGAGTTTACTTCTTTTGGAGCTACTCCCAAGTATTCAGCTACTACTTTATATAACAAACCCTTATCTTGGGTTGCATATGTAGTTTAAGAAAATGCGACATATATGAAAGAAAGTAAACACTAAGATCACATAAGACATTATTATGAATTTTAATCATAAAACCATATCTTTTGTCATTTCATCAAGATTTGACGTTTCTTCTCCTATCAGGGCATAGGCACATGCTCGTATATTCGGCCTCCCTCTGGCTTCTGTCATCTATTTTCCTTTGTCTGCAGAGATGGGGCCTCTCTATTTAGGGCAAGTCTTTTGTAAAGTGCTGAATGCTACTGCAACTTACACATTTGCCCTATTTTCTCCAACAATTAGTCTCATCGTGGTCAAATCCCCCACAGAATTCACATTGCTTGGGTGCTCTCTCTTGAGTTGCATTTACCTTCTCACTAGAATGAGGGGCTTGTTGGGCAGTGCTTCCCATCTAAAGCTCCGGTTGCTTTCTTTTGGCCCTACCCTGTCCATCGAGGTGTATCTTTTCTTTTTGACTTCTATCCTCAATTTTTCTGATCTCATGTAGTTTCGACTCAAGTTGCAGTGCTTTACTCACTGCTTGGTTGAAGCTCATCAGACCACAAGGGGCCAGACCCTTTCTAAATTCTTGTCGTAATCCCTATACAAATCATCTAGCCTGTCGACCTTCATTATCTTATATGTAGGAAGCATATTGTATCAACCATCTAAAAGTAGCCTCGTATTGACTAACAGTCTATGCCCTTTGAACAAGGTCCATGAATTCTCTTTCTATTGCTTGCTTCACCACATATGGTATATACTTATTCGTAAATTCCCATGTGAAATTCTCCCAGTTTTATGGTGTTCATTCAGCGGTCCACCTTCGGTTAATCAATTCCACCAACTTTAGGCGGAACCTCTTAGAAGGAACATAGCAAACCAAACCTTCTGATCATTTGAGTAGCGAAGGGTCTCGAAAATATTCT
>JACGDI010000889.1:9838-72444 GCA_014898725.1 Jacaranda copaia | reverse complement strand
GAGTCCTACAATCAATCAACACACATGAGGTTAGTTAAGTAAGCCCTCGGCTAAGGCACTCTAACGCTTAAGTCAGTATGATCAACTAGAATTTAGAGTAGCAGATTGAGGGCCAAAGATGTAGCAAACATACCTATTGGAATGGATACAATGGGGTATTATAGTATCTTGTGGGAGGTTAAAATGTCTATGATGCCCTTGCTCATGCGGTGAGGGCTCTTATTTTTGAATAAGGGCTTTTTATGTCGTTCTCTATTTGCAAACTTTCTTCTAGGTGGTGTGCCTCCTTTTCTTTAGAGATATGGAGGAGGTCTCTATATTTAATGTGGAGGCATGCTGGCGGTATGATGGAGATATGCTCATTTAATATGGAGTCACGCCACCTGTCAACTTGTTTAATGCGGCAAAGTGGTGGTTGAGTTGCATTTAATGTGATAACAATCGATGGTGGGAAAGACCTCTTTGTCTAGCATGGTGACCTCTTCTAGTCGAAACATCTTCTTGGTCGCAGGCCTTTTCACCACTCTTTGCTTGAATGAAGGATTTCTTAGGGTTGAGATACCTTTTAGCCGCGAGCCATTCAACCATACTCTTGTCGACTAAAGGAATGCTAATTGCCTATACTAGTCGACTCACCTAATGCATTCTTGGTTTTGGGCTAGTTTTGTTCAATGTATTAGGCTCGCCTTACTACCCCATGTAATGAGTCCCCCCCACTCCTAAGTTCTAATTGAACTCATGATAAAGAGTATGGAGTAGCTGATCCTTAGAACTTTAAAAGTTTCTTTCTTTTTCTCTCTCCTTTTTCTTTTTCTTTTTTCTTTCTATTTTTTTTTGTATTGACCTTACATTTTGAATTCCAACTAGAGTTTCGATGGTAATAAATAAGGTAGTTATATTGGCCAATTAATTTATTGATCGATGGTTATGTGATACATACTTGATAATCAGTTATTTTAGTTGGTTGAATTGCCCTTTGGTTGAAGGTTATAAATAGTGCATTGGGTTTCTTATTTACCACATTAACCACATTAATAAGAGGTTGAGCTTTGTGAATTTTACTTCAAACAATCATGTGTGTCTAGTTTCAAGCGAGAATCGCAACTCTTTATTTTTCCTTATTTTGTAAGTTCTCTTTCATTCTTAAATAGTTTCGCTCTTTGCCAATCTTCGTTATGAGCTTTAAGACCTTAATCATGCTTAGAGTTGTTGGAGAAGGTATAGGAGGTTGAATGACTTCGAGCCACCCGATCGTTCGAGGATTTAATTGTGAGGAGTAGTGATTTATCTAGTAGGACTAGCGAGTCTTCTAGTGAGAGGTTGAGTGTTTCTAGGAGTTCAAGTGAGGAGGTTGGGAAAGAGATGAGGGTTGTGGTCAAAGCCTATTTGAGGGGGCTAGTTGACCTTCAGTATCTCAAGGTAGGCTATTTACGATCGACTACTATACTAACATAGTGTCTGAGATTACTTGCAATAATTTAGAGCTATTTAGGCACACTTATCACATTCCAACTGAGTTCAAGTTAATTCTTCTTGGGCCAAGTGATAAGAAGCACAGATCTCAGGGTAGGTTATTTACGACCCACTACTATACTAACATAGTGTCTGAGATTAATTGCAATGATTTAGAGCTGATTAGGTGTACCTATCACATTCCATCTGAGTTTGAGTTAATTCTCCTTGGGCTAAGTGATAGGATGCATGGACCTCCAGAGGGTTGCATAGCAGTATTTGAGGATGCTCTAAAGTTTGGGCTCAGGTTTTTGATTGCACCACCTATAGTCGGCTTGCTCATGGGTTTTCAAATATGTATCACACAATTGCTACCTAATTTCTTTTAGATCTTATACGGTTTTGTTGTCCTAATGTTGATGTACAACTAGTCACTTTCTTTTGTAAACTTTAGTAATCTTTTGTATTTTTCTATGTCTTGGAAGTTAGGTAGGACTGATGAGTTTGGTTTTTATTATCTCATCGCCCATCTTTGTTGAAAAATATTTTTGACACCTTCTTTTTCCCATGGCTAATCCTAGGAAAAAGGGATATTTTTTTGTTCGCCCCCTATTGGGGTCCACTTTAATACCTTCAAGGGATGGTTGAGGGGTCAGGTTGAGATGCCTAGAATTAAGAATTCAACATGGAATATACCCTTAATTCGAGATTTAGTCCATTTGGGAGAGATGGAGGCATCGGGGTATATAGAGGAGAGGAATTTAGAGTTAGCAGGCTTGTCGTTTGCTTAATTGATTGTGTCAGCTAATGCTTGCTTAGGTAGATTCAATTTCATTAAATTTTTCCACTGTTCTCTTGTAGTTTTTGATTGATATTTTGCATTCCTATTTGTGTGTTCTTTCAAATCAAGAAGTCATGAATTGAACTTGTAAGCAAGCTATTGCTTGTTAGCAAAAGATGCAAGAGTGTTGAGAGGCAGCCACTTAATAAGAGGCTACATCCTTGGGTGCTCTATCTTGGTGCATGCCACCAACCACCCCCTCAACCACTTGTCCATGCACAACTGAGGTCATGAGCCCAACACCCTATATTGAGAGGAGAGCTGCCGATGATTGACCTTTTTCTCCCAAGAGGACTGCTGCTGAGAAGGGGGAGGGGGGAAAAGTAACCTATAAGCAACTTTTACCTTATTATGTAGGTTGCTACTTGAGGAGTTACTTCCGTTGCAAACTTTTCCAAACTACCCATGGTTTAGACTTGATGTGGGAATTGCAAACACGGCGTTAATGCTAGTTGTAGGGTCAACAGGAGTAACCTTTTTGACGGTCTTAACTATTGGTCTTTTTCTCTCAAACTATAAGAAAATGTTAGAGCTCAAATAGTTTGACGCCCTGAAGGCGTTTACATACCATGCCAGTATGATAAGTTTATGTTTGGTTTGCACTTATTTTTGAACACTCGTGTTTGTTAATAATTTAATATTTTCTTCTTGCAAATCGGTTAGTGGAGCTATAACTTATACCATTGGGCTGAACTTGCCTTAGCTGACCATGAGAAGTTGTAGAAAGAGTAGTTTGATCTCTCCAAGACTCATGCCAAGTCCATGGAATCGACGATCCAAGACATGGAGAAAGAGGTTGAGAAAAAGGACACAAAGTTGTTGGTTGCCGTGGTAGAGAGAAGTTGCTTGGATGATTTGCTGAAAACGATAAGGTTGGAAGTGGAAGAGGCCTCGCTCTCCGATTAAGTGCTGCTGACGTATAACAGTGCTTTTTGGTATGCTTGAGATAAAATTTTTATGAACTGCCAGATATCCACAAGGAAGCGATGCAGCAGTTCATGTTGAGCTTTGCCTTTGCTAAAGCTAGTGTTGCCTTCACGATCTATGATGCTAAGAAGGCCTTCCAAAAAGCAGTGAAATAGCTAGAGTTCCACACTGAGGATAAAGCTCGATTGAATGTACTTCGGAATGAGTGTTTGGAAGACTATGAGGAGAATTTTCCTACTGAGGATGTGAAGACTTGAATTCATCCTAAGGCAGTGGAAGTGGGGAAGAAGTTCGAGTTTGTTGGCAACTTCATGCTCGACCTCGAGAATGGGCAAGTGAACACTGCTATGTACTTCCTTATCGTTGGCTAATTGAGGGGCCAGCCCCTCTTAATCTGTTGGAGCCCCCCACTCTAGAGTGGACCAAGAGGTCAAAGGCCTATTTATGGTCATGCCCATGGACTCTACAGATGAGCTCGATAGAGTTGTTGATGAAGTTGCAGAAAGCACTGCACAGGAGGGGAAAGGATTAGCTCAAGTTGATTTTACTGATGCCTTTTATTATTACTTTTTATTTTGTTTACATTGTTCCACTTCAAGAGGCATGGTAAACATTTGGATATAACATTTTGTATAATTTGAAAGTCTTTGAAATATAATGTTTAATGTTTTTCAATACATTCTATTAGCTAGTCTTTATGTTGTTTTGCCTTTTCCTCATTTGTTGTTATTGTGTAGTTTAGTTGACCCCTTAAAGTCATTTACTAATTTTTATTCAATGAATTTGAAGTCAAATATGCATTTCCTTTTTTGATTGGTTTGAAACTAAGATAATGGTCAACTATGAGGTTGACTTTGTATAAATCCACCTATTCAATGTGTTGGTAGGTGTGAAACCAAGTCATTGTAAAACTATCACATTGATATGCATATATCTATTAGCTAGTTTGAAACAAAATTAAAACTCAAGTGTTAGGTCGACTTTAGACAATCATATCATTATTGGATAAGTAGATTAGAAGCTAATCTCTTATTTGTGAAGGAAACAAAGTATTGATTGCATTCAAAAGTAAGGAGTCAACTAAATGTAAAGTTGATTTCATTGGTTTGAAACCAATTTACAAAATGCATTTTTTGAGAAGATTGGATCTCATGCGACATAAATAGTAAAATTGAGGCTAAAGAATCTCTCTTCATACATAAAACGTTTTCAAGTTCATCGCATTCTATGGTCAAGGTAACTCATTTCCATCAATATTTGCTATCTTGTAAGAATTATGTTTGGCCACTTTAACTAATGAGTAAGGGCCTTTCCATTTAGGGTCGATCTTCCCAATATTTTTTGATACTTCAACTTTTTTAAAAATGAGGTTGCTAACTTAAAAGCTCTTTAGTCGGACATTCTTATTATAATGTTTGGTCATGATTAACCTATACCTTTACATTTTTACATATACCTATTATTGCAACTCACCTATCATCTCAAGTTTAAAATGCCATTCTGCTATGTTTGTGATTGGATTATAGTGGATTGTCCTAGTCATGTGTTGTATCAACTTCACTGGGATTAATGCTTCTAAACCATAGACCATACTATAAAGGCTATGTCCTGTGATAGTTTGAGGACTAGTTTGTACGCCCATAGGGCACCCAGAAGGATGTCTACCTAGTTTTCTCCCTCTAATTGAGTTTTAATACAGTTTAGAATCATTCTACTAGTGACCTCAATTTGTCCATTCGCTTGAGGGTTGCCAACTGAGGTGAAGTGCTATCGAATTCCCAAACTTTCAGACTAATCTCTTATTTTTTTACTCTGGATTTAGGTACTATTATTCGATATTAGTAGTCTTAGTAAACCGAAACAGCAAATGATATTTTTTCATAGGAAGCTTCTTATTGTAGCATCCATTATCTTTGGAATAGCCTCTGCTTCAACCTATTTTGTAAAGTATTCTACTACAATTATCATGTATTTCCTTTGACCTATGGCTTTTGGGAAGAAACCAACAATATCTATTACCTGCTGGTTAAATGGCTAGGTGATTTAAATTGGGACCAATGTCGAAGTGAGTTGATGGGGGATGTTGGAGTACACTTGGTAGGATAGGCACTTTCAACCAAAGTTGTAGCATCTTTGAGTAAGGTTGGCCAAAAATACCCATGCCTGATAACCTTATGGGCTAGTGCTTGCCCCCCAGAGTAGTTATCATGGATGCCTAAGTAGATTTCTTGTAAAACCTCAAAGGCTTGCTTTAATGCTAAACATCTCAGTTGGGGTCCCAATAGAGATCTCGTGGATAGTTGACCATATTTGTGAAAGGCAAACTTTGCTATTTGTCCTCTTAATCTTTGAGCTTTCACTTTGTCCTTTAGTACTTTGCCTTTCTTTAAATGAGCTTTAATTTCATCTTGCTAGGTGGGAACTGATTCTTGGATCTCCCAAATCTAATTTTGGTTGGGGCTACTTATGTTAGGCATGTCTGAGACCAAGAATGTGATGGTTCTTTCTTTAGTATCCCTTATCGAGCCAGTAAATTTGGATAGAGCATCTGCACTTTCATTTTCCAACTTGGGGACTTGACTGAAGGTGAATTTCTTAAATTATTGCTATAATTTCTTGACCTTTGTGAGGAATTTATTCATGGTTGTTTACTTTACTTCAAAATTCCCTTCAAAATGTATCACAACCAACTGAAGAGTTACTAACTGCTCGAACCCACTATTAGTGGCCATTCTTATGCTGGTGAGAAGGTTTTCATATTTTACCTCAGTACTAGTGACAAGGTAGTTGAGTTTGATAGTGAATTCATATTCCTCAACTCAGAGGGAGCATAAAGAAATTCCTATTCTTTCTCATGTGGAAGTCGTTGATCCAACAATGTGCGAAAATTAAATAAATGGATCTGGTTTGACCATATTAGGGAGGTCGACACATTTGACAATAAAGTCTACTAATACTTGCACTTTTATAGCCATTCAAAGCTAGAACTTGATGTCAAACTCTTCTAACTCAATAGCCTATTTGGTCAATCTCTCTAATATGTTCAGTTTTGGCAGTACTTATTTTAAGGGATGGTTTGTCAGGACGATAATAAAGTGCAACTAGGAGTAAGGCTTTAATTTCTTTACTAATGTGACCAAAGTAAGGGCAAACTGCTCGATCTCAAGGTAGATGTGCTCAGGTCCTTGCATGACCTTATAGATCTACTACACTAGTCTTTGTGTACCTTATTGTGTTGACACAAGAAACAAACTAATTACAACTGTCAAAATTGCTAGGTAAAAGTACAAGACCTTATCAATTGTGGGCTACTGCAGAGCTGGATAGGTACAAACCAAAGGCATGACCAAAAAATAGTATAAACAATTTGGTACTACAGAAGATGTCTTATCCTTGTCCTCGAGGGCCATAAAAATTTGATAATATCCTTAGAAGGCATCTATCATACTTGGAAGGTCACAACCTGCTATTAAATCAACTAATAAATCTATTCGACACAGCGGGTAAAGTTCTTTAGTACATGCTTTATTCAAATCGATAAAGTTATAACACATTTTTCATTCACCTATATTTTTAGGGATAAGAACTACATTATACAACCAATTAGGATATTGAATTTCTACAATGTAGCTTACCTCTAAAAGCTTTTTAACCTCTTTCTTAATGATCTGGCATTTTTTTGCATTGGATGTCCTGGTCTTCTACTTGATGGGATTAAATGAGGCATCTACATTAAGGTGTTGGATGATGATCTGTGGTTGATCCTTGGAGATCAACCGCCTTCCAAGGAAAAATATTGATGTTTCTTCTAAGAAAATTGATCATTGTGCATTCCATGTTGCTCTCTGGATTATTTCTAATCCTTGTAGTCTTGTTGGGATTTCTAAGTTTGAGCTCTACGATCTTGAACTCCTCAACTAGCTCAACCTTGGTTTCTTCCATTTTCCATTTCTTGTTTTTCTATCCCTTCTTAGGTTTCATTACTAGGACATGCCCTAAAGGCTTCAATTTTAGTCAATTTTTCTGTTCACTTATCTTAATTGAATTGGTATAGCATCACTAAGCTCCTTTAGTTACAAAATAGCTCTCCATTCCCTGTAGCCACTTGGTTTTTGTCCTTCACGTGGTAGGTCGAGACAACTACTCTGGAGCGGGTCTCCTAATTATGGCATTATTAGCAAAAGATGCATCGACCACCAAATAGTTGACTATAAGGTCATCTCCTGGGTGCTTCTCCAAAAGAGGTAGAGAGCTAAATGGATCCTTCAAGAATGATTTTGGACCCTCCAAACCTGACAAGTAGGGTGTGGACTGCTTTGAACTTAAGCTTTCCTAAATTTATCCTCTTTAAAGTTGACGAGAAAATTAAATTCACAAAGCTACCATTATCAACCAGGATCTTCCTTACCTCAAAATTAGCAATTTCAATTGATAAAATGAGAGGGCAATCTAGTTTACTGTCAGCTCCTTGGTGTGAGAGGTGCGAGAGGTTAGAATTAGAGAAAGACATATGCTTTGCACTGGTGGAAAGTTAAAAAATTATTTTGATCAGCATAGATTTTGTTGATTACAGTCATTGCTGGTTCTACCCTTTTGCTATTTTAGACTCCCTTTGTTGGTCCCCACAGAATGGTGTCAATTACACCTCATAGGGTAGGATGCTGGCCGTCGGCTTGTCTCTTCCCTTCGTCATCTTTTCTTAGGCAGATTGATCTTTCTCTACGGGAATTTTGTTCAGCTCGACTCGACTCCTATTCGGCTCTTTTGTTGATGTATTTCTTAAGATGCCCTTGTTGAATAAGTCACTCAATTTTATCTTCGAGATTGAAACAGTCCTCTGTATTATTTCTTTTTTGTTTGTTAAAGTGACAATATTGTTTAAAATTCCTAATATTATCTATCTCATTCAACCTTTTGGGATTTTTGAGGAGGTTATCATTTTGGATGGTGAACAAGACCTTTTTCCAGGAAGTGTTCAATGGGGTGCAGTTGTGAAATCTCTTGATAGAATATCAATGGCCATCTCTCTGCTGCCTATCATCTATTTTTTTTACTTTTCTTTTTGTCATTTTTAGGGTTCCCATATTCCAACCAGTTTATATCCTCTTAGGTCATATATCTATTTATGAGGTCAAATAGCTCCTCCATCAAACACAATCTTTCTTTGACTAGGGCATTGGCACATTCCAAGTGTCTGAGACCAAGAAACAACATGTCAATAAAAAACTTAACCCTGGGACTGTCAATTTTTAGCACCTTAGTGTTAAATTTGGCAAATAAATCTAGATGAGATTCCCCCTTGTTCTATTTCACTGTGTATAGGTAAGTGTAGTAGAGTTTTATTTTCTTCTATTGGCAAATTGGTGGAAGAACTTATTGCAGAGCGGATCATAGAAAAAAAATAGAAACTAGTCAAGTGTTATGCCTTAGAGTATGGTGACCAACCTTTTGGGCATAGATGTGTTCATTATGACTATAGAGCTGCATCATATGCTCAAACTAGAGCAAATGTTCATTTAGGACAGTAGATTTGTTACATCAGGGTAGACTGACCAAAATTTTTTGCATTGATCATTATGTGCTCATCGATTATCTCCTAAATGAATGGTAATTTTCCCTCACAATGGAGTTGGGGAGCATTGTTGAGTTGGGGCTTTCTTTCTGTATTTCACTTGGAGATTTCTTTGAGGGATCGATTTAACTAACGGACGTGATATGACACTTTTTCCTATCTCTTGTGATTTGATTAGGATAAGTTTATGCTAGACTGGAGTCTCTGATGCTCAACCTTATCATATTGCTTAGCTTAATAGGGACAACTGAGATGTTCAACAAAATCAGCCACTTCTTCTCGAGAAACAACCCTGGCTAACCTTGTGACTGATAGGCTGGCATCTAGTTTCATTTCATGCACTATCATCTCACTGGTGTCTTTTCTCATGATACAAGAGATGTGAGGTAGTGTTAATGGCTTCTGCAGGCTGGTTGTTGTGCTTATGTAATGTTGATGATAGTTGAGTTAACAATTGGGCTAACATTGATCACTATTATTTGCATGAGTTGTGATGTAGTCAAGGTTGCCACCTATTGTGGCTGGGAATTTGGTCTAATCATATCCTATTCTTGCTGGGGATGAGGTGAAGGAGTTTTAGACCTTTTGGCTCATTCTGCTTCAAAATGGCTCACTTTTTGTTAACCATTTGCTTAGGTTATGGACTCTACTTTCCACAGATGGCGCCAAATGATGATGGTTGTATCTAAGTGTTGAAAACTAGGCCTTGGTCTAATGTAATCAACTATGAGAGTAAGGTAAGGGTAGTAACCAATCAACATAGTAAGATTAGCTGAGGGGGCCCTCGACGAAGGTATTTTGATGTTTAAGTCAGTATAATTGACCAAACTTTAAAATGGCAGAGTGAGGTCCAAATATATTGCAAACATACCCTTTGGAGTAGTTGCAATAGGGTATTTATAGTTTCTTGCGAGAGGTTAAAATGTCTATGATGCCTTTGCTCATGCAGTGAGGGTTCTTGTCTTTGTTTGAGAGCTTTTTTGGTCTTTTTCTATCTAAAAACCCCTTTTTGGTGATATGAGAAGATCTCTATATTTAATGTGGAGACATATAGAGGCACACCTTTGTTAGTGTGTTTAATGCAGTGGAGTGGTAGTTGAGTTGTGTTTAATGCGACAGCGATCGGTGATGGGATAAACCTCTCTATCTCATATGGCAACCTCTCCTGGTCAAAATATCTTCTTATCGTGAGCCTTTCTGCCATACTCTGGTTGAATGAAGGACTTCTTAGGGTTGAGATACTTTTCTGACCATGGGCCTTTCGACCATACTGTGGTCAAATGAAAGAATGCTAATAGCCTATACTGGTCAACTATCTTAATGCATTCTTAGGTTTGGGCTAGTTCTATTAGACCTATTGGGCTCACCTTACTACCCCATATTAATGTTGGTGCTATTCATAATAGACAATGTAATGATTAATTATAAAAGGATAAAAAAGTATCATAAAACTAGCATCATAATATTAAAAAAGGGATCAATTTTCCTTATCATTTATGAATGTGCTCATCATAGTAGAATATCCAAAATCATTTTTTGAAATAATTCATATGCATACTTGCAGCAAAAAGGATACAAATGAAATATGTTATCCTAAGATAGATTCAAGTGTCCAAAATTACATCTAAGCATACTACAGTACTTCCTCTTCTTTTAAAACAACTTTAGTGAGTTGTGTTTCCTTCTTTTGGTGCTGGACCTAACATTTTATATAATGTTACTACTTGGAAGCCTCCAAACAAGTTTAGGTAATGCTAAGTTTAGGTGTTTATAACTATGTCATCAAGCTTGCTTGTTCTTACTTTAGTCATTGTAATCTTTGTTGTTGGGGCTTTAGATCTTCTGCCCTTACTTCCTAGAGCTTTAGTTTCTATGGTCTTATTTGTTGTGGTCTTGCTTGTTGCAGCATTTCTAGCTTTGATTTTCTACTCAACTCTCATAATTTCACTCATTGGAAGTTTAGTTGCGATGCCTTTGGTTGTTGTAGCCTTGCTTGGAGCTACATTTCTAGCTTTGGTTATGGCCTTAGTCTTTATGACTTCTATAGCTTCTCTCATCACTTTCAACTTTATCTTAAAACTAATAATTTTTGAAGCAGTTTGGATTACTTCTTTTCCTTTGCCTTTGTCTAATACGTAAAATATAGCACAGGTTAGTATATGTCTTCTTTGTGGATCGTTATGCTTGTATTAAATCTATTTATGAAGAGTTATTTTTTATTGCTTTTCGTTATTCTTGTAGGACTTACCATTACACTTGTTATCACTTTTGTAGGAATTGTCATGATAGTCTTTGTTATTCTTCTAGGACTAGGTGAAATTGCTGCAACATAAACATAATAAACTAAGTAAGCTTCTAAACAATAATAACAAACATAGTTACATAGCAAACTAGCTAAATGAAGCAACACAACAAACTACCTAAGTAAACTAAGCAAACAAGTTAACCAAGTGACCAAAACCAAGCAAATTCAAAGTAACACAACAAACCATGAGGAACATATCACTTTTATACACTAAGATAACAACACAAGAAGATAGGAACATAACAACCAAGTTGAAGGCTCAATTTTGTTAATTCTTGATGAAAATTTCACCAACAAACATATTTAAAAAAATCATGAACAAGTTTCCTTCTGGTTTCTTGATGTTCATCAACAACTGATGCAGAAGCTCATTTTTTTATTCTCCTATATGAGCGATGAATATATCTCATGTAATTCAATGAAATCAATAATAAAATTTCTAAGCATAATTTAATAATACCACCCTTACTAGAACACTTGAAGCAGGCTCACTTGCTGGAACACCTGAAACGGGCTCACTTTTTCTCTTTCCTTTTATTAAGATCAATAAATAGTGTTAATGAGTTGTAAATAGGCATGGAAATAGGCTAAGCTAAGCTTTGACTTAAATAGGCCAGGCTTGTTATACAAATGAAAAGCTTGAGTCTAGCTTATTATTTATGATGGGCATTTTTTAATGTTAGGCTTAGCCTTTTTAATAAATTTTGAAGCCTCAGCTCCACCTGAAAGCATATACTCTAACTTATAATAGACCTTGATAAGCAATAAACAAATGCATAATTATGAAAGTTCAAATTTAAGTATAAAATAGTATCATTTCAACAAAACACAATACTAAGCAATGTAATGGATTTCATAAAGAACTAATTAAAGAAATTAAATACAGTTAGCTATTTAATATTATATATCAATATTATTATATTTTTTATGTGAAGAAGGATAAATCACCCTATTGGTTAGGCTTTGCAAGATTTTTAGAAGAGTTTAAATTTAACCTATTTAGTTAAAAAAAAAGTTCTTTTTAAGTCTTAACTTGGCCTTTTTACTAAATAGGTTAAGCAAAACTAGGTCATAAGTAGGCTAGGCCATAGATCCTTGACAAGTAGCTTGGCTTATTCCCATTACTAATTGTAAATAAAAGTCTACATATTTAAGCCAATGTATGAAAAATTAGACAGTTCATTAAATTGAAAAATTTACCAATTTATGGTTCACTAGTTCAACAATTGATCAGATCGTAATTGAAATGTAATGTAATCGTGATGTCATAATTGTGTAATATATATTGTTTATTTTATATATTGCTTAAAATTTAATAAAATACCAAACATTAAAGATAAAAAATTTAAATTATATTGTTCAACTTCATAAGTTAGAATTTCTTGGAAAAGACAGCCAATAGCACAAATAGGTAAGGGACTAAAGGTCTTTACCTTCTAGTTGGATTTAAAAATTAGAATGTTAGATTTGATTTGAGTTTTTTATTTTGTACATATGTTTGAGTATTTTAGGTTTTTATCTTTTTAAAATGTATCTTAGTTGTGGAGGTTCACATTGGGCCAAAAAAATAAAAAAAGTGTTAATTATGCCAAAAATTAAAGAGAAAAAAAGAAAATAAATGAAATGGTCCAATTTTCATAAACCATGAACGGTTCAATGGTTTAAACAATTTGATTGCTGGTTCAAATGGTTTTCACCAACTAAGATGATTTTCTTTGTCTATCAACTTTTATTTAAAACCAGATTGATTCATAAGGCGGTTAACAATTCAACCAGTTTGATTGCTAGGACCAATTCAATTTTTTAAATAGTGATTTAAGCTAAATGAATCTTTTAATCTTTCTAATACTTCATTCTCTTTAGTAAATAAGGAAAAAATCATTCTTTACCTCCTTATTGACTTCTTCTTTTCTTTCTTTAAAATTGCATATGCAAAGGGACACATGCCATTGTTAGCATCAGTCCTTACAACAATTAAAAGAATCCCACCAGCAAACTTTTAAGATGATATCCATCAAGACATATCACAAGCCAACAACCCTCAAGAAGTTCCCTCTCAAAGTATGAAAAACCTCGTAAGTTGTGTTTGCAATCCAAACAATTTTCATTTTATCTTTACAGTTTTACTTAGATTTGTCTTTTTTATTTCCTCTATACAAGACCAAAGCATCCACTTCCCATTTTAAACAACATTTGACTTTTGTTAAAAAGTAGTTTTGTATCTTTTTGCATTATTGTCATTAATGGATCAATATGCCATTTGAGATCAGATCAAATCTTTTTCTTACATCTTTCATCATCCATTTTAAATTAGCATGGGACATTTTTTATTTCCAAGGATATCGATGGTTTCCAAAAAATGTTTCTGCTTGTGGATTATCCTTATCCTAACTTTAGAATCATAAATGACCCATGGGCAAGTGTCATGTTTGCATTTTGATTAGACTTTGTACTTGTCATTGATTATGGAAAATTATATCTTTTCCTTTGTAATTGAATGATGTCGAGCTGCTTACCTAAATGTAGCATTTTCATTTAAGCACATTCCAACTCAAAATTAGGATAAAAAACATCTATCCTTGTATTAAAAATTGGATAACCATTGTGTATGTTTTTCCCTCTATCATTAGACTAACTATTTGTATCATTCTCCACTTGTTCATTAACTATTTGGACTGTGACATATGCAGTCCACCCTATTCAATATCAGAGACATCAGAATCTCTATCAATTAAATCATTAAAGAATTTTGAATCTTCAATAATGAAATGCTCATCTTCAATGTCACTACTTTGATCGTTATCAACTACATTTTCATTTTACTAGGATTAGTGTCCATATGAACCTTACTAACATATTCGCCAAATTATTTATTATTATTATTATTATTATTATTATTATTATTATTATTATTATTATTATTATTTCATCATGGCCCTAACCCCAACTATCTTGATTGTTTTCAAAGTTTGGCAACTCTTGATCAACCTCTATGTTGAATTCATCCTCTATTTTCTTTTCTTTTTAGGGTGTGGCAGTCTTGATCAACCTCTAAGTTAAGCTCATCCTCCTCTTCATCAATAAAGTGTAGACCCTCATCAACACTAGGAAATATTCCATATGTCCTCCCACTGACTTAGATTGAGACATGTTGAGAAAAAGGTTTGTTGAATTTTTTGTGGTATATAAACTCCCTGACCATCCTATTTTTATCTATGAAATTCACCAAGTTGATTGCATCATCATCTATATTCATCATTATAAAAAGCTACTTCACCATCTACCCCTATCTCTTTGACATACTCTTTAACTCAAGTATAGACATTTCCTTAGGAGCCCAATAATCTATATGACTAATATCACTTTCAACATATGTTACATGATCTAAATTTACAATCCTAGTAAAGTAGTTTTTATAATAAATTTGTTGAAACTAGGACTTGATGGGTATGAAAAATATAATTACGTTTTGTCTATCTCACAATTAAATATAAGAACTTTCAAGGTAAACAAAAATAAAATAAGGAATTTGGAGACAAAAGAACAGATAGTACAAAGCATAAGCAAAACATGTCTTTCCATTTATCCCCATTCCTTATTTGTTAGCATTATTCAAATATATACCAAAGATGAAAAATAATTCCACCTAATCTATGGTACACACCTATTAAAAAATAGATAAGAAAATAATTTCATTTAGCATGCGGCTAAAATGACATAAAAGAGGAAAATACAATATAGTATGACATGCACATCTTCTGTACAAACACCCAAGAAAGTGAACAAATAATATTCTTAATTCATAAAAAACCAATAATGCACAAATCTTAAAAAATTACTCACATATCATGAATTCAAAAATGTCTCACTATATTTGACATAACACTTGACACATTCGATTAACATTAGTCATTAAATTTCTATATTGTAATATGGAGAAATTCATTCTCTTTGTAAATTTCCTTAGTTTCATTCTGTATTTGCCAAAACATTGCATGAATAATTGATGGAGTTAAGGAAGTATCACAAAATGGGAATCCAATTTCTATCGCGAGGTTATAAAATGAAGCACTTAGTTTATTTGGGAGTTTTTTATTCAATGGATTTATTTGTTAATTGAAATAGAAATTCTTTCATTTTAACTAAATAAAAGGCTACTTAGTGGCTTTAAGGACTTGATGTAAATTCCATCAAGAGAAGCCTTGTGCACATTATGTGATAGAATCTTGATAGAATATTTTATCAAAATTATCCAAAAAATGCCTAGCTCTAAACTGATATGTGTGGGGTCAAATTCAATCCCATATGTCTTGCAATAAGAAGTTATCTATTAAACACAAACCTTACGAGCCTTAGGGCATAAACTATTGAGCTTGTCTTTATAATTCAATATCACTTAGGTCGAGTTAAACTCATCTATATTGGAAATGCTACATAGAGCCATCATTTCCATGTGGCTCACAATCAGCTCCATCAACCTAAAGATAGGTTCAAGGAAATTATCCCTTGAAGACCGAATTTAGGGTTTTGAGTTTAGGACACATAGACATGTTACGTGGAGTGGATTGACCAATTGAACCTGGCAACTTTGCAAATGTGGGACACATGTCTAAAATCCTAAAGTTATGGTTATGTGAGAAGGGCATGCAATTTTCCAACCAATGTTTGGCCAATTTCTTGCCAAATGGACTAAAATTGGGGAATGTTAGCCTTAATATATAGAAAATTGACATATACTAGTGATGTGGGATCGAAAGTGACCTTTTAACACAAGGTCAATCTATGTCTCAGATTTTCCAAAAATCCTTAAGGTCTAAAAGGTTGTAATTAAAGAAAGATTGATAGGGGTTCCTAGGAGGGATCTCAGCAAAAACTCTTCAAACACTCAAGTTAATATTTATGTAGTGTAGGACATATTTGAGGGAAAAAAAATGAAAGAATTAAAAATATTTGTGTACCTTTCAAGTAGGTTGCATGAGGTATTTGTAGGGGTACTAATTACCTAATAAGGAAAGATGGCATGGGTGAATTTGGGCCTTTTATGCCTCAAAAAGATCAAGGATCTAGATTCTATTAGGTCCTCAAGTCAGATTGGATAGTTCGAATTTGGCCTAACATTAACGCGTATGAATATTTTGGACATTTTTTTTGGTTTTTGGATCAACTTGCTATTCAATGTGTATTTTTATTACGTATTGTGCTTGACTCATCAAATATTATTTAAACTAGTGCTATTACTAAGACCCCTACTTCTTCAAGTTTGAAATAAGTAAGTTAATTTTAGAAATTAGGGAAGTAATAATATTCACCAACCTAATGATTATTGTGCTCACATTATTTAGCTTTGTTGGGATGTGAAAGTCACAATTGGTTCATTGTGGAAGAATAGATTAGGGGCTATATTGAATTTTAAAATTTTTGTACTTTTTTTCGTTAAAGTACTTGTCACCCTTTTTCTTGCTCCATTTATACTTTGTGCATCTTACACATCTTTTATAGTTTACTTTCCCAGATTTTCTCTATTCAATTTTACATTTTGAGTAAAGAATAATTGAGCATCTTTCTTCACCAATGCTGTGCTCACTCAGCATTAGGTATTGTTTCTTATTTATCTTTTCCCATTTTCCCCCTTGTTTGGGTTGCTTTTCCATTAGGGATTCCAGCAATCTCTATGTCAAGGTCACAATAGTTGTTAATTAGTAAATATTAACCAAATAGGTTCTCAAACAAGAAGTGTTGGTTTGAGTTTGGCTTCAACCTCAAGACTTGCTAGTGGTCATAACCTTGAGCCTCCAATAGGAAATAGAGACACCTTGGCGCCTAATCATGAGTTGGTCATAAACCTCTCTCACTTGAATAATAATTCTTCCCTTACTCAAATGATGCTCACCAAAATCAAGCTTGCTATTATATATTATCCAAGTGTAAAATAATAAATCTTTATGGCCATCATTCCATGTATAATCATTCCCCTAATTATCATACCGTTTTCCTTGCAACCCCAATTATAGGTTTGAGGTTCTTTTTTTATGATTAGGACAAGAGAAGTTTTGAGGAATTTAGGTGTTTGTGCGTGTTAACTTGTGCCCAATTCTATTCATCATATTTTTTTTATCTTGGTTACCCATTTACTAATTCAACTCTATTTTGAAATTTTTTTATCTTCATATTCTCTAATCGCATCTACTAAGAGTATGACAAAGGTTTCTTTTATCTGACTTCTCATAAAGACTATCGATTCTTGAATTTCCTTCGAAATTCTTTAGGTAAATAGAAAAAGATTATTTTCTTCTTAAAGGCCCCTATCAGCTGTCCTTGGCATATTAGGCATCAATGGGTTGACTTGAAGATAGATCTTATTTCTTTAGAACCTAGTTAGGAGGATGGTTTCATAGAAATTATCTAACTTTGATTTGGTTTGGTGAAAAGAAGTTAATAGTGAAAAAGGTTTTGAGGTCTACCGATTTGACCTTAACACCAATTTAGGCTATTAGATCTTTAGGTGAACTTATATTTTGTTTATTTTTCCATTCTTTATTTCTTACATTATGATACTTTCTTTGCATTTTAGTTATGGAGATCCTAAAGAACTCATGTTTGAGCAAGATAAGGTAAAAAATGATATCTTGGGGTCTTCTACATTGTGGGGAATCCTCTGGATAGCCTATTTCAGAAACTACTAGGTTTCAACTTCAATACCTTCTCATCATGCTAACTATACCAAGCTAGTTGAACCTATCACAACCATTACTCTTACTATTGTTCCAACTTTGCTCTACCTTATTGGGGATCGCTCTATTGGTACGGTACAATGCCAGTCAATTCTATTGCTTCTATTGACCTAATTGAGATTCAAGCCATGACAAAATAGAGTATTAACCTTATTGACTCAAGGTTAATAGGATCTTCTGTTGCTAGTCTGCTTCATCCTTTGTTCATGCCTTGAACAAATTCAGTTGGACTTCTAAGTTACATTTGTAAGAGCTGATAACTTTAGAAAATTTACTTGGACAGTGGGCTTTCTTGGAAGATTTGTGCCGCTCTACTTGATCTTGCATTTACTATTTTGAACACATGTAGCCTTTTAGTGACCTACTTATTATAAATTGGGATATAACTTTAGAATTTAATGTTTTATTTACCAACCCTGGGGAGATGTCATTCATTTTGTATGAGAATTGCTTATTGATGCACAATCAAGTTTGAATTTAGGGTACATCCATTGGCCATATTGAGGAACATATAGTTCACAACTTTATGATGGTATGTCATATTTAATGCTTTAGTAAAATTTTCTTTCCATATTCATGATATGCTTTGCTAGTTTCCCATAGACGTTAGCTTTTACTTGAGATTTGGCCTTAACTACTATGTATTTTTTAGATAAAGCTATATGGTTGGACATGGAGCTTCATCATTATGATCTCTAGCTTCAAAAGTTTTACTGCATTGTTGATTCTCATACCTTAGAATTGAACTCCTTAAAGTAAAAATATGAGGGCATCGAAAAGAGAAATGTTGAGCTTTATTTTGAGGTAGTTAGATTACAAAAGAAATTAGACTCAATCAAGGTTGATATTAAGGTTAAGTTAGAAAAGGTATTGAGAATGGTAAAGAAAGTGGGTAAGGTTGAATTCACATAACTGACCCAATTTCAAGATCTAGTTAAGCATTATTGCCTTGAGGGTACTTGAGACCTCTTCCACAATCTTTAATGAGCTGTTCACTAATAGGATGTTGAAGAGAACCTTAGTAGCCTGTATAAGTGCAATAACCAACTTGTTCATCTTGATGGAGCTGTATCCGAATTTGATCTCTCTCTCCTTGGCCTAATAAATGCCAATACTTTTGAGGAGCTTATAGAGGATAATGGTGTTGAAGCTGAGCCTACTACTTTTGATTTAGAATTTGCCAAACTGGCATAGCCTTGAGGTCTTCTTAATTTTTAGCCCCTTATAGTCAAGACTTTATCTCTTGGGCTACTTTTGTTTTGTTTTTATAGCCTAATTATTTTGTACTTTTTGTTAGATCATGCATGAGCTTGTGAATTTTGATGCTATATCACATACAGGTATGGGTATTACACGAAGAATCCCCTACTAAGTTTATTACTCTTTATGCCTAACATTGAGCTTATGATCGAGGTCATGCCACATTGTAAGCTCTCATATTAAAGTTAATGCCTAGTTTAGCTCAAGTTGAAATTTGACATTCATGTGATTTGAGATAGCATGACCTTGCCGACCTTGTGAAAATCTTTGTTGAAATAGATTTCTTGTCAACCATGACTATGTTTGGTAATGATTAGCTTGTTTACTCCCTATTAACTTCAAACATTGGGTTTTCAAACATATTTGTGAGATTGCTATTATCTTTGATTGTTTAGCTTTGGTTCTTAATATGACTTGATCCCATGTTAAATGTTGAGGTTGTAGTTTTTATCAATGTCTCTCAAACTAATTTTGGTGATCGCTATTTTCTACATCAAGTTAATTTACTCTAATCATTTTTCAAATCAATCTTTAGGGTTTTAGTCTTTTTCAAACTGAATTAATTTATATTGGTATTTTTTCAGACCAACCTTCAAGATCATGCTATTTTTCAGACTAAATTAGTTTATATTAGTCTTTTTCAAACTAGCTTTTAGGATCACAGTCTTTTTTAGGCTGAATCAATTCATACTGGTATTTTTCATATTAGCTTTCAATGTATGTTAATAACATAATTGAAAAGAAAGTAGGATAAACATTTATTCAGTTTGAGTTTCAAAAGATCAAAAAGTCATAATGATCAAAATATAAAATTAAAATTTCAATTAAGCATAAAATTTGTGCAAGTTATGCACGTTCCATGGTCTAGGTAGTCTAATCTTGCGAAGTCCTGCGAGTGATATGATCTAGTTTTGGTGGTCTTGACGATCTTGTAAGGTCATTCCCAATTCTATCTAATTTCCTTACATGTTTGGACATTTCCACTTTCTTTAGCACAAGATTTACTACTTGGAATCTTTTCTCTTTGACACCTTGTTGTGGCTAATGCCTTGTTTTGAAGTATGTCCACCTATGCTTTTTTCTTGATTTCTACCATGACATCCAAGTCAAATTCTCATTGTTCCTCATTTAAATAAGGTTTGTATTGATCCATCCTTTGTGATTTCATTTCAATCTTAGTTGGCATGACCACTTTAGATCTGTATACTAAGCAAAAGAGAGTTTTCCTTATGGAAGTTTAGGGAGATGTTCAATATACCCAAAGGACCCTAAAGAGCTCATGGACTTATGTTGCCTTTCATCTTTTTATTCTTTCCTTCAAATCCTATAGCAATATCTTATTGGTCACTTAGTTTGTCTGTTTTTTGGGGTTGACCCACAAAGGTGAAGTTCTAATGGATCGATAGTTCTTGAAACTAGCTCATTATCTTTGTGCCTTGAAATTGCATTTCGTTGTTTAAGATCAAGACCCTTGGAACTTCAAACTTGCATATAATATATTTCCATATGAAATTTATGATCTCATTCTCTGTGATCTTGGTGAATGTTTCTATGTCTATCTACCTAGTGAAGTATTTGATTGTTATAGTGATAATTTCTTTTTGACCTTGAGCAAGTGGAAAAGGTCTTAAAATGTCAATTTCCTACTGTTGAAATGGACAAGTTACCATAGTAGGGGTCATGGTCGATGTTGGATTGTGTAAGAGGTTGGAATACATTTAGCATGCTTGGTATCTCTTGTTAAGTTTATAGCATATATGACCAAAGATGGCTAAAAATAACATTGCCTGGTCACCGGTTGTGTTAATGATCTCCCACTTCAATAGTTACCACAGTTGCTCTCGTGATCTCTTATACAAATCTCCATTTATTATCACAAACCTTGTAGATCTAGTTTTTACTTTTATCGACATCACCGGGTCATTTTGCAACTACTTTTCTACCACATATCATACTATATCATCCTTCTAACTATGTTTTTCCTATTCAATTAAGGTGATCTCTACTAAATTTATGGATTTATTACTAATTCATATAGTTGATTCTTTAACCACCTTATACATAATGGTTCAGGTCTATATCTGTGTCTAAGTTGGCAAACTTAGATAACGCATCAACATTTTCATTTTATGATCTTATGATCTATAACAAATTAGAAAGCTTTGAATGACCTTGCTAGATCCTTAACCAAATTAAGGTACTTATTTAGCATAACTTCCCTTACCTTATATGTTTCTTGAAATTTGTTAGTTAAGTTGGGAATTAGTGTATGCAATTAGGTTTTCTACTATCAAATTAGATGTTATTCTCGTTCCAACTACTAAGGCTTCATACTTTACCTTATGATTAATGTTATCAAAGTCCAGCTTTAAAGCGCCTTGGTCTCCACATTTTTGGGACTTTTTAGAAATATCCCAACTCCTTTGGTGGAGGTCATTGATGACCAATCAACATGTAATATCCATACCTTGTATTCAGTTGAGCCTCACTTTTCTTGTGCATCATTTCAACCACAAGATTTATCAACATGTGGGCCTGGATCTCAGCTTGGGGCTAGTATTCAATATTAAGCTCTCTTAGCTCTACTGACCACTTGACCATTCAACTCAATACATTTAGCTTTTAAGTGTTTGCCTCAGTGGATATTTGTTGTTATTATGATCTTCTATGATTGAAAATATTATTGGTGCTTATTCATTGAGGTTACGAAGGTTAATGCCAATTTCTCGAGGGCTATATATCTCTTCTTTGCCCCTTGCAAGAGTTTAATTATGTAATATACTAGTATATGCTTCTATTGATCAATCAAACTAGGACGAAACTGATAGCTTTAGTAGAAATAACTAGATATAGGTATAAAGTGTTACCACTAATTGGCTTTGCAAGGAGAGAGGATAAAGCTAAGTATATCTTCAAATGAAGTTATGAAGGTGCCTTCACATTTAAAGGTCTATTCAAACTTATTTATGTTTATAAGGGTCTTGAAAAAAAAAAGGCCTTTACTTGCTGACTTCAAAGCAAACTTGCTCAATGATACCATCTTATCTATTAATTTTTGTACTTCTTTTGCCATCTTAGGTAAGGGAATTCTCATAAAGGTTTTTAATTTTCTCCAAGTTTATTTTGATCCCTCTTTTTGTTACCAAGCATCTCAAGAATTTTTTGCTTCTTATGCTAAAGTGCAATTGGTAGGATTTAATTTCATACCATATGATCTCAAGATATAAAAGGTGCTTTGAAACTATTAGACATGATCTTCTTTATCCAGAATTTTGTCTAATACATCATTTACATATACCTTTATGGTCTTTTTGATTAGATCTTTAAGCATTATGTTTACCAACTATGTTGCCTTTGCATTCTGAAGCCCAAATGGTATGACCCTATTGAAATGATCCATTTCTCCATGATATAAGTTTATTTTGTCATGTCCTCCTTAGCCATAAGATTTGATGACATACCTTTAGTATGAATTCATCATATTTAGCATCGTGTACCAAGAATTGGAGTTGACCAACCTATCGATATGTGGTAATAGGTAGGGCTCTTTTGGACAAGTCTTGTTTAGGTCAGTGAAGTTGGTACACATCCACTATTTGTTATTAGGTTTCAGCATAATCATAATATTAGACAGCCAATCTACATATTGTATCTCGATAATATATCATACCTCTAAGAGTTTGTTCACTTCTTGCCCTATTATCCTGTTACTTTTGACCGTAAAGTTTATCTTTTTTTGTTGAATTAGTTTGACTTTGGGGTCAATATTAAGCTTATGAACTATGATAGCTAAATCGATCCCTTTAAAGTTAGATGCACTCCATGCGAAGATATTTGCATTCTCTCTTAAGAAATTTATAATGTTCAGCTCTAAATAACGACGCATTTGGGATTGATCTATTTGTTGTTTTAGGGTTTCTATAGAACAACTTGATTATTTTATTATCTAAAGGTTCAATTCTTCAACCCAGTCTTGTTCCCTGGATTCTTGCTCATTTTGACTAGAATTGTTTGGCGGTTTTTAAGCCTTAATTTGATTGAGATGTTGTGGCAGACCCCCGTAGCCTTTTAATCTTTTTTAACTTTTCGTATTCCATTCTTCATAGGAAAATTCATCTTCTAATGAAAAGTAAAGATTACAACCCTAAATTGATTTAATCCTGGTCTTCCTAGGATCATATTATATGTAAATAGCGTCTTAATTTCCATCTATTCAATCATGAGGGTTTTCTTTTTTGGCTCTGTCCTAAGAGAGGTAGGTAGGTTAATGGTTCTAATTAGCATGTCCTCATACCCCTAAATCCTATTAAAGTTGTGTGGATTGTTTGATGGTGGGGATGTCCAACTCCATCACTCGTTGCATATTAAGGAATATGGTATCTAGTGAATTGTCATTATCTCCCAACACTTTCCACACTTCATAATTAGCTATGTCCATAGGAATCACTATTGGGTCATCATAAGGTAAAAGGATTCCTTTAAGATTAATAGCACTAAAGGCGATTACCTTTGCCATCTATTCTAGTGCCAAGACTTTGGCTCCACTATAGGATTGAAATAATTTCATAAACCTAAATGTATTTCCTTGCATGAGATGAATCTTCCCCATAGGCCTTACTGCAATCTATTGATCACACCCTTCTGAGGTAGGTTATCTTGGTGGCTTGGTCATGGATTTTCTATTTTTTGGTACTTTTTTTCTCCATGCTCTTTGTAATCTCAATTTCATTGATTAGGATCTATATTTGTAATAGGATTGCTTATGATCTGAACTCTCCAATATAAATTCTTCATGATTTCTCGAATCAAATTTTTATCCTCGCATTTAAGTTGAAAGCACTCTTCCATATTGTGACCTTTATCTTTGAAAAATCAATAGTACTTATTTGAGTGGCCACAATTAGGAGTGCGATGCATCTTCTTGGGCTACTTCAATAAAGCCTTATGTTCAATACCATCAATGCCTAACCTAATGAGGTTGTGAATAGAGTATAGTTATAAAATCTTCAATATTACAAGGATTGAGGTCATTCATTATCCAAACTTCTTCTATTCTGGTCATCTCTATTCTTTCCTTAGTGTAATTCTCTTATTTCATTTTGTATCCTTCATCACATTAACTTTCTCTGTAACACCCCAATTTTTAGGATTATAAACTTAAGTTGATCAAATTAAATAGATAAGAGTTTAGGTAGAAATATGGGAATTGAAGGATTTAATTGTAAATAAGAAAATGATTTGATTGTATAAAATTATAAAGTTTAAGGGGTCAATATGAGATAAATGAAAGTTTCAGACATTAAAATAAATCATGTTGGACCTGATTGACCAAAAATAAGAAATATTGGGGTTAAATGTGTAAGAATGAAAAGTTGAAGGACTCATTTGGAGACTAGGGACTAAATTAAAAGATACTTAATAGTCCTGGGGTCAATTGAAGTCTATTAAAAGTTGTGGGGGTCAAATAGAAGAAGTCCTAAAAGTAATTTTATATATATATAATTGAGGACAAAAATTTATCAAATTTTCAAAGAAAGACCCCAATCTTTCCTAAGCTTGGTTCTTTCTTAATTCAGCTGCAAATCAAAAACTAAAATTGTGGTTAGACTCATCTTAGCTCAAGGATCACAACCATACTAAGAACTTCCCAAAATAATCGGTGAATCACTGAAAAATTCAACAATAGTGGAGCTCAATGGCAGAGGTAGCGGGTTTTAGAATTTTGGCATGGGAAACAGTGAAAGATTGCTTGGGTTATCACGAGCTTGGTGAGAGAAATGCATTGGTATGCTTAATTTCCAATTTCAACAACTGACGATGGAGTAATTGAAGCAGAAAAGAGGTAGTGGCACTAAAGCTTTTGGTGGCAATTTTGGCTCAATTCAATGGTAAAGAGGTAGCAGGTGGTGAAATTAGTTGAGGGGTTTTGATGTGATCGATGAGAGGAACATATTGATCTAGATGGTTTACACACAAGTAGCGGTTAACAGTGGTGGCAAAGGTGGCGACTTCGATAGTGGGTGACCAGATTGCTCCAAATTAAATTTTAGATGTGATAGGACTAATTTTGAGATATAACTTAGATCCAAACTTAGTTTAATTTGGCAAGTTTTGATTGTATCAGATTAATTAGCCCTGATTTGATATGATTGAGTTATATTATGATGAAATTGAATGTGTAAATTAATGTTAAATGACATACATGATAAATTAAGAACATGTTATGAGTTTAAACATTAGCCCTAAGTCAATACAATTTTCTTAGGAAATTATCAAGTTGGATAAATAAAATTGAAGGAATGGAAGATAATAAAGTTCGAATGGTTGGACTCAAGTAAGTAAAGTCGTATTATATTGACGTGTTGTGTAGTTGAAAAGTTAAGGCCATTTGAGATAAGATATAATTGAACTCAAGTGTCAGAATAACCTTAAATTTGGTAGAGATATTAACCATATTTATATTTAAGAATAAGATGATTGATAGAAAGATAACTCTTGTTGTCCCATGATAGTTCTTGATTCGAATAGGAAATCAGGGCTTGAGTGTCTGTAAAAATAAGAATTCTTCCACAACTGCTAGGTGAGCCTACAATAGCTGTCATTGCTGAGAAAAGAACATATGGTTGCTATTTTGTTCTTGTGGCTTGATCATGAGTTTGTTGAGGTTTTGTCTTAGCTATTTGACTATTCTATAATCGTCATTGATTCTTATGTTAGAGTTGATAATGTATTAAAATTGTTCTGCTGTCCCCGACTCTTGAGTCATTATGAATCAAATTTGATGTGAGACTTTATCTCATACATGTATGTTAATAATTATGCCACTATTGTTGAATCTTATTTTTTGTTGTAAGTATTCATTCGTCCGTGACATATTGATCCTTGATTCCTGTGATATTCTTGATAGTTAATTTGTCCTCTCTTTGGAAATTCTTGACTATACCTACTTATGACTCTTACTTGTCTAAAATAGTTGGTTCCAGGTGTGTACACGAGTTTTGATAAATTAAATTATTTGTGAAAATAATACTCAACATCGCTCCTTCTCATTAAGCACTTTTGTTAATATTGATATATAACACAAATGTGAAATTGGTGATTGTCTTGAGGAAGTTGATAAGTGATTTCGAAATATATATTTTCACGCCATGTCTATCTTGAAACCAAGTTGGTGCTAAATTAGTGATTTCATGTTAACAAGGCAATTTGACGTGTTTAGTGAAATGCTGTTAGACTTGTTAAGTGATAATAGTAAAAGTATGGGTTGTGGGATCAATCATAAAAGATGGCTGGGCAAAACAAACTGACGATGATAGACCTTTTAGTCAATACTCGTACAAAGTGTACGTGTAATCCGTACTCAATAGGCCAACTAAAGTAGCTATCTATGAACATGATCCAACATACGGCTAGCCATGCCTAGTGTATGATTAAGTATTTGAGCCAATCACTCAGTACCTTGGAGGAATAAGGATTTTCATGTTTTCAAAAGTGGAGTGATGAGGTAGGAAAACCACCAACAACTTAAGTGAAAGTGTTTTCTAAATTATATTTAGTTATTTGATATGGTATACCTAGCAGTTATGCTTTGAAACTCAAACATTTGACAAAAATCCAATGGTTGTACAAATTTCATATTAACCTCTTTTGATCATAGTTGCGATTTAAACTTTTATGAGAGACAATGAATTTTGTAAAGTCTTATCACTACTATGGGACGGTGGTGAGATGAATCATTTTAAATTTTGACTAAAATCTTCTCTAATGATTTCTACAAATTTTAATGCTTCAATTTATTGCTTATATAATATTTGAGAAACTTCCATTTTGTTATTTGTGCTAAACTATCTCACTAAGTCATTTAGACTTATGTTATTTTATTGTCATTCCTCATTCTTTACCCAAATAAGTATGAGTGATGATGATATACTAGCCCAAGATGAGGTAATAAGGGTGATAGATGTACTAAGTGTGATTTATGATATTTCAGTTCGTAGTTGAACATTTGATGAATGTTGCTAGTACAAATTGAATACGTTGGATTCAAAAAATGTATTTTCTTATTGCCATTTAGAAGGATAGTGGTATAGAGTGGGTATCACCTTGAATGGGAGCAAAAATCTCTTGATTGAGGTATTACAGTAGTGGTATCTGCTCTTCGATCTGAAAAACCAGAGCTATGCTAGGAGATGATTTGAATGAGATATGAAAGGTTTGGTTAGCAGAGATTAAGCGTGACTTGGAAATTTGATTAGGAGATGAATTTTTGGAGCAATGTTCGGTCTAATAGATGTGAAGGGTCATAGTTAGGCAGCCAACCAATTTATAATCTATAACTCCTAAGGGATTGAGCATGTGATTTCTTATATTTGGGAAGTGTTACATTCTTGGAAACTTGTATTGGATACAAATTTGAGAGCACGCTAGTCAATGTGTCAATTGGTGACTGTTTTAGATAGAGTTGAAGTGGATAAACAAAAGATCTTTCAGACCAATATTTTGAACATAAAAGTATCTTGTGATACAAATGATATGACTATTGGGGAAATGACATGTTGATAACTTCAATTTCCTTGAGATATAGAATGTTAGGATTAATGGAGATTAAGATTGACATGAAAATCTGGCTAGGATGAGAACTTTTTGGGTACTGTTTGATATCAAGAGAGGAAAGGATTGATGTTGGAAAGGCCAACCAGTATCTAGTCCCTTACTTTTAAGATGTCAAGTATATGACTTCATGAAGATTGGATAGAGTAATACTTTTCGTATCACAGTGCTACATGAGTATAATGGTGATAATGGAACTTGAGAGACAAATGATGTTTTAGGATTATTAGTTGACTGATACGATTAAGATCTATGTGTTGTTGTCATTTCAAAGAATGGTAATTCTAGCAATATGGTTAACCAGTATAATTGCGTTATGATATTAAGGGAAAACAGGGAGTATTCCCTGTAAAGATATCTTTTAAAACCATAATGTCTAGTAGAATAATATTCTTGGTATCATATTGTGGTGTTGGTATATTTCTGATATGGAACTTGGAAAGCCAAGGATCATACTGTAATACTTTAGAGATAAAGTTAACTGGTATAATTGCTTCATGATATTTTATAGAGAAATGAGGAATATTTCCCACGAGAAATTTTTTTAAGGAAAATATGACTAGTAAATGTGTATAGTTTTAACTAAAATTTTTAGGAAAGTTAGTTTATAAATAGTAAGAAAACTCGCTAGTACAGGTACAAGATGATAGTAAACCAAATGAAAGAAAAGTTGTATATAAGAATAAAGTTGTAAGGAAACTATTGTGACTTGATGAAAAGGGGATAACATTTATTGAAGGATACAAAAGGTACCTAGAGTTAGTAGTGGAGTGTTGAAGGAAAATATTGGGTAGGGATGTAGAAATCAATGAAGGAGGATTTGAACAAAGTATTTGGGAATATGCATGTATATCACACATATATGCCTAGGAAGATTTAACTTAATAGGGAAGCAGTTGTTTTAAATAGAGTAGAATTTGATACTGGGGATGACAGTCGAGATTAATAGTATTTGACATAGGTGTATAGTTGTAACTTGAATGGTATAACTACTTGGAAAATTTGAGCAATAGTCATAAGAGAATTTATCGAAAGGGTTATAGAATGATAAGGGATAGGGAAGAGGTACAACTACTCATAAGACATTAGGCTTAGAAGAAATGCCTTATTAATTGGATAAGAGAGATGGAACACTTCCAACTCTGATTAAAAACCTTAATACCTTTAATAATGAGATTCGTGTACATATACTGATAGAGGTGCAAGTAAGGCCATTTATGGTTAAAAATAAACATATTAACTGAACTTCACATTTTTGGTATCTCATAGTTTTGAAAATGGAATAGTGAATTTGATGTGAGTTAGCAATTGATATGTTTAATAATAGAAATCCTAGTACTCTTCAGAACTAAAGAAGCCTCATTGAATATAGGATTATAATACCTTGCCCCATACACATTACTTGGTTTAGTGTAAAGGTGTGTAATTTATTTAGGGTTGAACTAAGTTGAGAATGCTCTTAACTTAACATTTGTGGAGACGATACACTAGGGATTACTCCTTATTCATAACATAGGTGCTATAGACTGAAATAGTAACAATTGAGTGATTAGGTTTCCACAACATTTAAGGATATGAGATACAAGGTATTCTAATTTATTGATTTAGTCCTTAATGATCCTATTAAGGACATTTGGTGAACTTGGAATTGAGGGAAGAATTATGCTACAATTACACTTGGCAATCTGGATTCCCATAGGAATACTAATTATATATTAAGCCAAGAATCTAAATATCAATTGGGAAAAATGTACGTTGATGGTGTGCAACACCCTAAAAGAACATCGGGGTAATCTTGCTAAGTCAAGGTTATAGCTAATTAGAAATTGTGAAATGACTTTACTAAAACTAAGATCTTTAAATGACGGACGACAGATTGGAGATATGTTAGAAATGCAAAGTCCTTTAGGTTTTGCCTATTAATATCATAGATATATTCAAAATATTTGCTAGATGATGAATATGTTGAATCACTTAAGTAAGGAAAATTGGCGACCTTAATACGTGGGAAAAAGTACGAACAAGTCCTATGAAATGAAGAAGTGAATTAAGTTGTGCCAATTATTATTTCACTTGTAGAATGTACTAAATTGTTCTATACTTCTATGCTCTCAGATTATGGGAAAGAGATCATAGGTACTTCAAGAACAACTTGAATCCTACCAGCAAAATTATTCCCTTAAGAATATGTGACTTGACACTTTAGATTGCGTCACTAAAAAAAAAACCCTTATAAGCTAATGGAACTTTTTGGAAAAATATGGATTATAGCATGTTGTTTAAGCATAAGCATTTGAATAAAAAAAATGATGAGAGGAATAGAACCGTATACCCAAATAGAAAATGCAAAGTTCTATTTGGAATTGAAGTATTATGAATCATACAACTCCTTGGGAAGAAATAAAAGTTAATCATGCCAAGTAAAGGCCATAATAAGCTAAAGAAGACTAAAGAATAAGTTCAGCATAAAGGTTTTTTAAGCTTTGACAATTCACATCAATGTGATTTTCTTAAGCCCATAGATCTATTGATCAAAGTGGTTAAAAAGGGGCTAAATTTTAGAAACACTGAGATGTGTGAGAAATGTTGAGAACTATAGAGGTAGATTGATTTTGGCATTAATTTATCTTTCTTTGGAAAACTTAAGGAAATATCAAGTATACTTATGCTTAAGGTGAATGTGGGATTGTAAGAAAGCAATCTCATGGGTACTAGAAAGACTCGAGAGATAAGACATAAGGCAGATAATCTAGCTGGACTTGAGGCATGGAAAATAACCCCAAATACTTGATAAAATATAGAATGCTCAAGTGAGTATGAGCAATCGAGAAACCTACAGTAATGATTTATACTAAGAAGGAGTCTCATTTTTTTATGGTAAGTACAAGATACTCGAAATAAGAAAAGAGAATATGTGGAATCAATTGGATTAAAAGAGAGACAAATCTTCTTAGGGTTATCCGAATAGTATGTAATGACATTATGAGATCTTTCATATATTAGATAAGAATCTGGGGACCCAATTCCCTTAAGGATGGAGGATTGTAACACCCCAATTTTTGGGATTATAAATTTAAGTTGTTCAAATTAAATGAATAAAAGTTTAGGTAGAAATGTGGGAATTAAAGGATTTAATTGTAAATAAGAAAAGAATTTGATTGTATAAAATTATAAAGTTTAGGGGGTCAAGTTGAAAAAGTCCCAAAAATAATTCTATCAAATTTTCAAAGAAAGACCCCAACCTTTCCAAAGCTTAGTTATTTCTCAATTCAACTCCAAGTCAAAATCTAAAACCATAGTTAGATTTTTCTCAGCTTAAGGATCACAACCATATTGAGAACTCCTAAAATAACCAGCAAATCATCAAAAAAATTAAAGACGGCGAGCTCAACGGAGGTAGTAGCAAGTTCCTAGCTTTTGGCAGTGGATATGGTGAACGATTAGGTGGGTTTTCATAAGCTTAACAAGAGGAATGCATTGGTATGCTCAATTTCCAATTTTGACAAACAATGGTGAAGTAATTGAAGCAGAAAGGAGATGGTGGCGCCAAGGTTTTTAGTGGCAGTTTTGGCTTGATTCATTGGCAAGAAGGCAGCGGGTGGTAAAATTGGTTGAGGGGTTTGATGTACTCGATGAGAGAAATATATTAATCTAGACGGTTTGCACACAGGTGTAGCGGTGGTGGATAATGGCACTCCAACAGTGGCTTTGGCGGTAGGTGACTAGATTACTCCAAATTAAATTCCGAATGTGATGGGACTAATTTTGGGATTTAACTTGGATCCAAACTTAGTTTAATTTGATAATTTTTTATTGTATCAGATTAATTAGCCCTGATTTGATATGATTGAGTTATATTATGATGAAATTACATGCATAAATTAATGTTAAATGACATACATAGCAAATTAAGATCTTGTTATAAGCTTAAACATTAGCCCTAGGTTGATATCATTTGCTTAGGAAATTATCAAGTTTGATTGATAAAATCAAGGGAATTGAAGACAATAACGTGAGAACGGTTGGACTCTGGTAAGTGAAGTCGTGTAATACTTAAGTGTCGTGTAGCTGAAAGTTAAGGCCATTTGAGAGAAGATATAATTAAACTCAAGTGTCAGAATGACCTTAAGTTTGATAGAGATATTAACCATATTTATATTTAATTTAAGAATCATAGGATTGATAGAAGGATAACTCGTGTTATCTTATGATAGTTCTTGATTCGAATAGGAAATCAGAGCTTATGTGTCCGAACACTAGGAATTATTCCACAACTGCTAAGTGAGCTTATATTAGCTTTCATTACTGGAAAAAGAACATATGGTTGCTATTCTATCCTTGTGGCTTGATCATGAGTTTGTTGAGGTTCTGTTTTAACTATTTGACTATTCTATATTCATCATTGATTCTTGTGTTAGAGTTGATAGCTTATTGAAAATATTTTGCTGCCTTCGACTCATGAGTTATTATTAATCAAATTTGATGTGAGACTTTATCTCATACATGTATGTTAATAAATATGTCACTATTGTTCAATCTTATCTTGGTTGTAAGTATTTGTTCATTTGTAACATATTGATCCTTGATTCTTGCGATACTCTTGATAGTTCACTTTGTCTCCTTTTTGGAAATTCATGAACTATACATACTTGAGACTCTTACATGTTTGAAATTGTTTAGTTTCATGTGTGTACATGAGTTTTGATAAATTAATTTTTTTGTGAAAATAGTACTCCATGTCGCTCCTTCTCACTAAACATTTTTGTTAATACTGATTTATAGCACAAATATGAAATTGGTGATTATGTTGAGGAAGTTGATAAGGGATTTAAAAATATATATTTTCATTACCATGTCTATCTTGAAACTAGCCTGGTGGAGAATTAGTGATTTCGTGTTAACATGGCAATTTGATGTGTTTAGTGAAATATTGTTGGGCTTGTTAAGTGATAATAGTGAAAGAGTGGGCCCCAGGATCAATTACAAAAGATGGCTAGGTAGAACTGATTAACAGCGATAGATCTTTCGGTCGATATCCATACAAAGTGTACATATAATCCTTACTCAGTAAGCCAATTGGAGGTAGCTGTCTATAAGCAGGATCCACCATATGGCTAGCCATACCTAGTGTGTGATTAACTATTCAAGCCGATCACTAGGTACTTTGGAGTAATAAAGATTTTTGTGTTTTCAAAAGTGGAATGACAAGGTAAGAGGACCACCACCAACTTAACAGTAAAAGTGTTTGCTAAATTATATTTAGTTATTTGATATGATATGTTTGATACTTATACTTTGAAACTCGAACATTTGACAAAAATCCAATAGTTGTTCAAATGGCATATCGACCTCTTTTGAACATAGTTGAGATTTAAACTTCTATGTGAGACAATGAATTTTGTAAAGTTTTATCAGTGGTATGGGATGGTGGTGAGATGAATTATTTTAAATTTTGACTAAAATCTTCTCTCGCGATTTCTACAAATTTTAATGCTTCTATTTGTTGCTTATATAATATTTGAGAAACTTCCATTCTATTAATTGTGCTAAACTATCTCACTAAGTCCTTCGTACTTACTTTATTTTATTGTCATTCCCCATTCTTTATCCTAGATAAGGACGAATGATGAAGATATTCTAGCCCAAGCGACATAAGGTAATAAGGGTGGTAGAAGTGCTAAATGTGATTTATGATGTTTCGGTTCATAGGTGTACAAATTGAATACTTTGGATTCAAGAAATGTATTTTCTTGTTGCCATTCAGAAGGCTAGTGGTATAGAGTAGGTAACACCTTGGACAGGAGCAGGCACCTCCTAGTTGGGGTGTTACATCCTCTTTATATATTTATCTTCCACTGTTTGTGTTAGCTGTTCCAAGTTCTCAGGGGATTCTTTAGCCAGTTCAAATTTTATATGCCCTTTTTACAATCATATCCACTCTAATATCAATGACCTCCAAGACCTTGTTGTTGAACTTGTTCATGAATGCCTTATGTGTATCATTTTCACTTTATCTTATAGTGAAGAGGTCAGCAACTAGTCTCTTTGCTTCTTTTCTTATTATTAAATTGAAGGGGAACTTTTTACATAATTGGTTGTAGGTCAAAATTAACTTTGCTAGCTTCAAAGTGAATTATTTCTATGCTCGATTGTTCAATATGGTCACAAATATCTAATTGATGATAGCATCAGACTACCCATGTAGGTGCATGATACTTTTAAAAGAGGTTAAATGCTCTTGGGAATCTTTGCCACCAACATACTTTTGGAAATTGGGGACCATGAATCTAGGCTGCAATATTTCCACCAATATCCTTTCCCTAAAAGTTGAGCTTTTTCTTTACAAGAGAGATCCCTAAATAGCTCATCTTCTCATCGTATCTAGGTTTTAATTAGTTCAACTTGCTTGCTTAGATTATTGGCCTCAGTACCCTAGGATCTTTTATTTTCCTCTAGCATATGATCTCAAAGTTGAGGCATAAGAACCTTACTCATGACTTCTCCTAATTCCTTGGCTTGCTTCTAAAGGCAATGGGTTACTCTTTTTAGATCAACTATCTTGGTCTTACTAGGCTAGGAGTCTCTTGTGTAGTAGGTCTATAAATGAGAAAGAGAAAACCCAAGCTTGTTGCTCCTCTAATAGTTTTCTGCCCCAATTAAACATCATTTTCTTGAGGTCTATTAGGTTATTGATATTAGTTCAACTTTCAAGCTCACTAATGGGGTAGAGGGAATTGTCGATGGTGAGGTCGAAGGGTAGTATGCCTAGTGGTGTGGTAGTTGGGATAGTTTGTTGCGCTTTAGGGTGGTCTTCCATAATGTTAGATAACGACTAGGCTTAGAGATAGAAAAGTTTCTTGTAGACAGCACCAAATGATGTGGGATCAAGAATGATTCTTTAGCATAAGGTCAATCTAAGTATCAGATCTTCCGACAATGCTTGAGATTTAAAAGCCTGCAACCAAAAAAAGGTCGTTAGCGGTCTTCGGGATGGATCCCAACAAAAACTCTCCGATCCTCACATCAATATTCTGTAGCTACTACAAGAAATATTGCTTTTGGCAAGGAAAATATTTGTTTCAATAGGTTTTTTTTTTGTTCACAGTAGCTTTTGGTAACAAAAAATCTTCATTATGATCTTTTTCCTCTAAAGCTCGATGCAAAAAGTTTAGGTAACAAACATTCTGTTTCTCACAAATATATTGGTAAAAATGGATGTTTTGTTATGATATCATTAGTTTTAGTGACAAGTTTATCCTCACAGAAATATTGACATTTGTTACAAAAGATCATTTGTTACCAATAATCAATTTCAAAATATTTTTTAATATACCTTTATAATGATAAGTTCATTGCAAATGGTTAATTTTGACAACATATGGTCCTCACCAATACTCACAATTATTAATATTTTTAATTTTACGACAAATAGTAGTTTTGTCAGAAATACTCAATGTGACAACATAGAATCTTCACTAAAATCTACGTAAGCATTACGTCACGTAAAACATGAATATGTAGAAAATAAAATTCAAAACAAAAAAGTGTCATACTAAGCTAACAAAAGCAACATCTTAGATCGCATAAGCATAGTTGAAATTAAAGATATCATCCAAATTGTTACAAAAGAGAATATAAAGAAGTTATAAATATTGTATTTAATAAGACAAAACATAGTGACATATTTGAAAAGGGCATTCATGATAGGATAATTGAGTGATCAAAAAATATATGAGTTTTCATATTTATGTCGCATTCTTCATTCTTGGACCATTTACTTTAGAAACCTACAAATATAACCAAAATTTAAATTTATTAAAGGTAGAACCTAGAATAAGTAAAAATAAACAAGATACATTGAACAACTCATATCACAAAATTCACAAGCACGGAAAACTTATGTAAATGTATCCACTTAGTAATAAGGAATAAGAAACAAAATGCTAAGAACTTGAACCATTTGCTTCAAAATTAACAATATCCAAGCAGTTGGATTTTGTTTGAGACAGAATTTGAGTAGCACATCAAAACTAAAGCTAATAGTTGTTGAAGATAAAATTGCAAGAAAATACCCAGTTACAAAACAAGTTTTCTTAGTGCACATTCTCCAATTTTCTTACACCACTTTGTCATCTCCTACTCGTACATAAAGGTAAAGTGAAAATTTAAAAATTTTGTGATATGAATACATGTTTTTACTTTAATTCAAATGCAAATTTTACTAGAAAAGCTAGAATAATACAATGCACAAAATAACTAATTTAGTTTAGATACCAATTTTGCTACAAAATCATTTAGTTACCAAAATATAAGTCTTTTCTAAAATTATTTAGCTCAAAAATCATGTAGAAAATTTCTGCTGCAGGAATTCTATAGGAGTAGTATAATAATCTGCTGCAAATTTTGTTGCAGAAAATTCTACTGCTGAAATTTTGCAGCAGAAAATTTTACACAACAATATTTTTTGCTATAGAATTTGCAGCAACAGAACAATGTTCTACTACAAAATTATTGCAGTAGCACAATCTTGCTGCACAAATGTTAGAACGAAATTGTAGTTTTGCAGTAGCAAAAGTGATCTAAATTTTACTAAATTTAATTATGCCAAATTTAAAAAGAAATGCAACATTTTTCAACTAAGCACATAGCAAATTATATTCCTTTAGTGCACAATTTATACATGCCCAAAACATAAATTTAAATATAGCATAAAACTTTCCAAAGCAAACACTAACATATTTTATCCTCATCATGTTTGTGGCACAAAATTTCTACAATCCAACCAATTCATATTCAAATCATACTCTTTTTGATACAACAACTTTATACATTATAATACCACATGATTAATTAAATTTTTCTAATTGTATTTTCGTTATAAAAGTGATCAAATCGAATCACAATAAAACATAAAATGCATAAGAATGATGCGAACAAAATAGAAGTATGAACTTACAGTTCTTATCTTGATTATTTGGATTGCTTTGTTGCATAATTTTCAGCAACATTTGCTTTAGTTCATTTTGACCTTTTCTGAGATTAGCTATTTCTTCATCTTGCTCTTGGCAACGGTCATCATAACTTTGAATTAGGGCTTGTTAACTTTCAATCATTTCCTCTTGTGATTTAATGTGTGAGTGGCATCTTGTAATTCATCTCCCTTGCTGCTCAATTTTTATTTGAGTGGCTCAATCTTTGAAGATGCACATGTTGACGTATTAGTACATTTAGGAGGCTCAGCTCCATAACCCAGGCCCTTTTCATATCCAAAGCACTTGCCAAGTTTCCACTTTAGAATTTCCCTCTCAGAAGCTAAACTTTCTCTATTTTCATTTGCTTGATTCCTTAAGTTTTCCACTACAGCTTGTCATTTAGTCATGATGTCAAGTATATAATCTTATATGTGAAATATACACATACTCAATTAAAATGATAATTATATACAATTGAGCATGCATGTACCGTTTCAACCTTTTCATTTGCAAAAATACCATTTTTCATGTGAGTCCTAGCAAAATTGTCCACATAGCTTTGATTTTCCTTTCAAGTTGCCAAAAACAATAAAAATATTAGTAGTGAACATCAACAAAGACTCAAATTTATTTGAGCATTAGTAAGTACATACCATTTGCAATAGCTATGTGTGGAAAGATTTTGAACCTGAAGTATGAGTATATGGTAAGTGTGACCTATTCTCAACTTTAGTTTTGGACCTAGCTTGCATTTACATATGGAAAAAAAAAAAGTGAAAACCTTACTCAAAATTTTAGGACAATATATATAACTACATTGAAATTTGAAATAAAATCTATTAATACCTTGAATTTTTCACATTCATAATGATCACATTGAACATGCCATTTCTCAAGTGGTATCCAATTAAATGGACTATTAGCCCTTAGATTCTCTCCTACTGTAATCATCTTTCCGTATGATGCTGACAAGTGGCCCACCCAATATGTATAACTCTTTTGAAACATGTCTTCCATATATTTCTTGACTACTTCATTAGTTGCTCATCCCTTGATAATAAACTATGCCTAAAAGAAATAAAAAATCAATAATTATGTATACAAATAAATTGTTTCCTCATTTATAAGTAAGATAAACATAATAATTAGAATGTCACAAATAAACTTTGTCTACTCCAGCATTGACAGGTAAGTTTTGATCCTCTGGGATTTCATTCCATTGGGTAATACAATCAAGTTTAGAACTATGCCTAACAACAATTCCAATCCCATTTGCTAGGTGATTAGAAAATGATGTGGCTTCTTGAAACCTTCAGGGAACTCAATCTATAGCAACTTACCATCCTAACCACAAATATAAAACTATAGTTAGAATTTAGAGCATATAAGATAAAGGAGATCTATATGTACTATAAATATCAATACTTACATTATTAGCAATGGCTTTCTCTATGGACTTGTCTGTGCTTGCTTCATGACCTTTTTTCTTGGCGTAAGCTAATGTTTATTCATCAATGAATATGAAAAGATCAATAATAAATAATTTGATAGTTAAATTCTTTATTGTAGTAATGCATAAGGTATGAACATTTTACCAGTGCAATTTTCTAATGTTGATATAGGACTTTCACAATCCATTTCATGTATATCCTTCTCATGATGTTGAGCTCAAGATAAAGTAGGCTGCAAAGGAGACCAAGATGAAGCCAGCAACATAAATGTTGATTCTTGAATGATTGAAGATACTTCTTGGCTTCCAAATTTACTTTTCTAGTTATCAGATGACATACTGCTACTTCCTTAGGTAGCATCTCACTACACAATCATGAAAATATTTAACATCTTAGTATTTAAAAATATGAAAACAATGTACAAACTATTATCGAATGCAATGTATTTTAAAAAAATTAGGAATCACTATTCAAAAAGGTAATCAATTTCATGCAAAAGTTATCTGAAATTGTTGGAAATTAAATCTAGCTATCATGTTCAACTTCATTTGGAACAATGTTCAAATCATTCTCACTCTCATTGTTATCCTCATCCTTCGCAATATTAGATGAGTGTTATCTTCTTCATCTGTAAACTCATCTTTATCATCATTAATTTCAAATGTTCTTTGTTAGCTAAGTTTTCTTAGAATCGCTTCATCCACAATATCAGGATCTATATCTTTGCTAGCTAAACAAACTGAATTATCATTTTCATTTTCAAGTACTAATGCAACCTTACTCGACTCATATTGTTGAAATACAACTTGTATCCTATACTTAGGTTCATGATGTCTTCAAATTCTACTACATCATGTTCTGCAATACCCCAAAGATGTCTATGGTGCACAAGTTGTACAATCTTCCAATTACCACCCTTTAACTTTATGTTATTAACATAAAAAGCTTGTTGTACTTGATTTGGTAGCACAAATAGATCATCTTCTTACCAACGAGATGTATCTATACTTACCAAGTGTTCTTCTTTTTGCATTATCTTTCTATTGCCATTGTCATACCATTCACATTGGAATAATATTACTTTGTGTCCACGAAGAAATGTTAGCTCAATTACTTTGGTCAAGAAGCTATAGAACTCTCTCATATTATTTTTGTATTCTCCTTTGATAACTAATCTACTGTTTTATGTAGTTCAACAGTCATCCTGAATTTTTTAAGTGGAAATAAACCTCATTCACAATGCAACCATAGTAGAATTTTGTCCGGTATCCTTGATGACCATTTGCTAATGCCCATAATTCATCTGAGACTTCTCCTAAGCATTGATGATGCAACAAATTTAACTGTATGTAATGAACAAGAAAGTTAGTTAATCGAGACATAAAATTTTGTTTAATTTAAAATACCATCAAATGTAAAACTTACATGATCTCAAAACTATTTAGGAAATTGCTCCTGATGACATTTTTGAACATTTCTTTCTTTTGCTTTCTCAAGTTCTTCTATATGTTTACTAAGTATATCCAATGATAAAAAAGTTAATAAATCGAATATATGATATGGTGATATTTATGAGAAATGAGGTAAATATATTTTGTACCTCTTCTAAACATCCACTTCATCACAATTATTCAAAATAAAGTTGTGGGCTGTGTCTATCTTTTTTCGTGAAAGAGCTGCATAATGCATAAAAGGTCCAAATGGTCTTAGTTTTAGTGTGAAGACCAATAACTCACCTTGTTGATGATCCTCAACACCATTGTGATTTTGTGCAGCTCTATTAAACTTTGTTTCAATTCCATCCACATACATAGACATGAAAGTTAAACATTCTTTTACAATATATCCTTTTGCAATCGAACCTTCAAGACGTGCTTTGTTACGAATATATCCTTTAAACAACTTAAGAAACCTACTAAAACAAAACTCATCAAAATAATATAATTGCCAAGTATGGGATAAAATAAATTCATTACGTAAATATATGTAACTAAAAATATTTTAGTACCTTTCAATTGGACACATCCAATGAGAATAATAGGACCTACAATCTTTGCTTCTTGAGGCAAGTGAATAACCAAGTGGACCATAACCTCAAAAAATGTGGGAGGAAATATTTTCTCTAACTTACATAAGATAATAGGAATATTTCTTTCCATTTTTTCTATATCTTCCCCCTTTAGTGTCTTTGGGCACAAGATTCCGAAAAATTAACCAATCTCAAATAATGCTTCGATAACATCCTTGTGTAGGTGCCATTGAATACCAACATAAATTAATTGTTATAAAAGCAAAAGGCAATCATGAGATTTAAGTCTTGAAATTTTACACATTTAGAAATATTTACAACATATCCATAAGGAAATTTAACATATTTTAGAAAGTCACAAAAGCCTTTTTCTTACTTGGAGATAAGTTATAACATGCTAATATTATAACTTTTTTTACAATAGTATTCCCATGTTTTTGCAAGTGCAATTCTTTCCTAATATTAAGGTCAAGCAAACCTTCATGTGCTTTTTTAGTATCTTTTGTTTTTCCATCAATGTTTAACAATGTGCCCAATACATTAACATATATACTTTTCTCCACGTACATTACACCTAGATTATGTCGCAACATAAGTTTATTCTAAGAAGGCAACTCAAAGAAAATGCATTTCTTTTCCCAATTTTCTTCCATTGTATTACGTTTCCTCTTTCTTTTACTTAGATTCTTACTTGATTTGTCGAACATATTCTCCAAGTTGTTTAAATGCAAAAGTACTTCATCCGTAGTCCATTACCTAATTTTAGAATGTGTTTTAGGCTTACCATCGAACAACTTGCTTTTCTTATATAGATGTTCACTATCTAGATAACGATGGTGTCACATGTAGCATATCTTGCTTCTAATTTTTTTCAAATCTATGTCATACAAATAGTATAGGCATGCCCCATATCCTTTTGTGGTCCATCCCAATAAATTGCTTAGTGTAGGAAAATCCTTGATTATCCATATAATTGATGCATGCATTTGGAATGGCTTTTTACTACAAGCATTATAAGTTCGAACATCTTCCCATAATTCTTTAGGTTCATCAATTAGTGGTCTAAGATAAACATCAATATCTTTTCTAGGAGCTCAAGGACCATGGATAAGTAATGGCATCATAAAGAATTCATCCTTCATACATATGTAAAGTGGCATATTGTATGGAATAAGTATAGTACGCTACATATTGTAGGAATTACTTATGTTGCCAAAAGGATTAAACCCATCAGTAGCCAAACCTATCATGCCTCAAAGTTGAACCATATAATCCAGTCTTGAGGTGAGAAACTAAATCCCAAATATATGATATTAATAACCCAAAATCATAAAGTTAGACAAGAACTCAAATAAATCTAATGCTAGTCTAATAACACAAAAACTCAAAGTATGAAAACCTTTCTGGAACTATAACAAATTAAAATCCATAATAAACAAAATGGAACTAATAAACTTAGAAGAAATATACTAGTCTACTACAAAATCCAAAACTAAGTCTTCAATCCTAATTCTTGTCACATGCAGGACCACCTCCTCACTAGGGCTAGGATCTAGGTCTGCCAAAAGAAAGTTAAAGAAGGAAACGAGTGTGAATAAATGACTCAGTGAATGCCAAGTGTTTGCAATGTGAGTTCATGAATTAAAATCATTTGTACAATGCAAATATTTGAGAAAAACATAAGTGAAAATTTTTTAAATAGTCAAGCAATAACAAATCAAGAATTTTAAAAATAGTCCAACAGAAACAAGTTAAGAATTTTATAAGTAGTTAAACGGTGAAAAGTCAAGAATTTAATAAATGATTTCATGGACTAACAACTTAAATGTAATGATTAGATAATATTTGTTGTACCCAGTCAAATTTATGACTCCTATTGTAATAGTCCCTTATCGCTCCAAACAAGATGCAACCTTACCAAAATAGTGTCGAGCATCCCTAGGAATTCCTACGACCCACCTCAGCCACAAATGGCTTATATTATGTAATGAGGGGATTAGACCATGGGGGCTTTGGGTTCAATCGGCTAGCCCACTGCTCCCACGTGAAGTCTCTGGCACACATAGACTAAGTTGGATCTAACTAATAGCAACAGTAGCAGCTATAGTGACAGTAATCAGTTGATCATTCAATTTAATTACTAGTTTAGAAGCATTAAAATTACAAAGTACATACTTTCTAGTACGCGAAACACAATAAAGTAGTTTTTATGCACAGTAGAATATAGTTATAGTGCAGTATAACTTAAAACAAGTTGCAATCAAATTGCTATATTATATATTCTTCTGGATTTTGAAATATAATATCTCTATATATAGGTTTAGGTGCTCACTGTACTTATCAATTGAACCAAGAGTCCTCCCTATTGTGTCAAGTCCTGGTACACCTATTGAAACAATTGATGTACTTAATTTTCTTTGTACACCTGTCGAAATAATTGTTGTAGTTAATTTAATATTTTAACTATTAATAGAACCTGAATTGTAGTTTAATCTATACTATTCATAACGTTGTATGCTTTAGTCAAAACTACAAAAATCAACTCCTATGTGTTACATGAAATCAAACAGACCCTTTATGCATCATTGAGTCTTAGAAACAAGGTCCAAAGCACCCACTTCCTCGATTTTATATTTTTGTCTCAAATTAAAGTTAATTCTTCAATTAGTACCTTTGTGTGTCACTCCACGATACATAACAATAAACATTAAACATGCATGAACCATAAAAGACGAAGTTGCAGCCAAGTATTACTTATTTAAAAAGGGAATCCATATAACATACATTTATTTTATTTTATTTTTTTTCTTTCCCTATAGAAATTAACTAGTCAACAATTGAGGCCTTTGCAATTAGCTAATCAACAATTGCAGCCAAAAATGTGATGATTGTAAATTCAAAATTAGCCTAATATGTTCAACATTTGTGGCTTATCCCTATTATCTAATAAAATAGCAAAGAACCAATTTTTAAGCTATATTTTGAGAACTTCATGAACTAAGAATAAGTAAATTTGTTCAGGGCTAAAAGGGTTGGTCTAAAGGAACAAAAGAGAAAGAAACAACCCATTCGCTATATATATATATGTATATGTATATACATATATTATTATTATTATTATTATTATTATTATTTTAACATAGATGAATGGGATTAAAGAAGCAGAAATTTTACAGGGATAGAAACTAATCTAGAATGCTACAATTGAAGGAATCACCAAAATATTGTAGCAAAAGAATGAAAGATAGGGAAAGAAAAACTAACCGGTGGGTTCACTATCCAATTATCTAATGAATTCAACTATTAACAATTAAAGGAATAGAGGTTTGTAACTAATTCTTAAGGGAAAATAGAATGAAGAAAAACCAATTGGCACCACCATCAATGTCCACCGCAAAATTGTCAGTTGTCCCAAAATTTCTAACTCCTCTTCCCTTCATCGTTCTCTCTCTCTCTCTCTCTCTCTCTCTCTCTCTCTCTCTCTCTCCCTCCCCCCTTTGGTCCTCTCCCTTCCCTCTCCCGCACCTATGCTTGTTTTTTTCTTTTTGTGTTTTGATTGAGTGGTTAGGATTTTGGATTGTGAGAATTATATATATATATATATGGGATAATTGGTTTACTTCAACTGAAACTCTAATTATAATCTTTCTAAGACTAGGATAATCTTATAATAATTCTAATATCTTTATTAATAATTCCCAAGGTCTCTATTATTAATCCCTAATAACAATATAATACTAGTTAATGAAAAATTATAACTTTTTCCTTAGGAATTGTGTTATCTAATATGTATATCTATATATATATATATTTATGGCCTTAGATATTGAATCCCACTAATTAACCAAGAGGTAAATCTAATGCCAAAGTGTGTATATATGTATACACACACATATATCATTTCTAACTTATATAATAAGAAAGCAAGACTTAGAGAAAATAAAATAACTTAGGATAAAATAATTAATTAATTTAAAAGAAATTCTAAAGCATTTTTTTAATTTAAATAATAAATAAAATAAAGTAAGTTAAAATAAATCAATTAAATATGAAATAAAATTGTGGGCATTACATCCCGCCACCCTTAAAATCAAATATTTGTCATTGAAAAATCAAAGTTAGTATTTTCTACCTTGGCACATCTTAGTATTTTAGTCATAACTTTCTCCATATATCGGATGAAGGTGATTCAAATATATATAAACCTAAGATATAGACCTACAATTCATATGTTGACCATATTACCCAATCAAATTGGAATCAAGTAGTAAAAGTCATCACAATATTCTATCTTAGGAAAATCGAACTCCTTTATTTTATGTATTGTCACACCATAGTATTTTAGTCATAACCTTCTCCCTATGTATCAAATTGAAATGATTCAGATGGTTGTCAAAAACCAAAGAGACAGATCTTTATTCATATGTTGATCATCTCACCAAATTAAATCAAAATAAAGTAGTAAAAGGCATCACAATACTCTATTCTAAGAAAATCAAAGCCCAATATTTTCTGTCATGCCACACCTTTGTATTTTACTCATAACTTTCTTCCTACAAGTTAAAGTGATTCAGATGGATATAAATACCTAAGATATAGAGTTAAAAATATTATTTTTATAATGTTACTAATTTTATCAAGATAAAGTAGTAAAAGAGTCAAAACTATTTATTTTTGGAAAAGTAAGATCCTATGCTTCTAGATTTGATATATTTTAGTGTTTTGATCATAACTTTCATCGTATATATCAAATTGAGATGATTCAAGTGTAATTAGAAACCTAAGAAACAGAAATAAAATTATTATGTCGATTATTTTACTTAATTCTGTCGGGAACGGTGAATAAATGTGTCATCAATATCTATTTTTGGGAAATCAAAGTCCTGCATCTTTTGACTGGACATATTTTAGTATTTTGGTCATATCTGACTGCATATAAATCTGATTGAGATGATTCAAGCATCTATAGACACCTAACAAACAGACCCAAAATTCTTATGTTTGTCATGTTTTCATATTCAATTAGTAACTATGATAAAATTCCATTAGAAAAACTGGTCCTGTAAACCTAGGATCCTAGGGAAGTATTCTTTCATGTGGCATTCCTTTCGAAAAGTCAAACAATTGTCCTCAATGCCAAATATATCCAAAAATTCTAATTTGACATCTTATGTTTGCCCAAAGTCATAGTTAATCATATCTCAAACTAGGGACCACAAAAATATTCTGCTACAATTATTATATATATATATATATAATTTTTCTAGTGACTTAAATCTCTGAGAAGTCTCAAAAGTTTAATAAATCAAGTCCAACTAAAATGGATTCGCAAGGTTCATCCTCCTATGAGTTTATTGATGTAAGCCTTTCTTGCTTGTAAATTGACTTTCTCAGGCTTTCATGATAGTGGTAGCCATGAGTAACATAAGGTTCAATCCAGTGCACCATGTTTACTATACCTTGTTAACTTTTAGAAAGTTGTACATACGTACACCCCTTACCCTATCAATTCCTATTGAAACCCTCAACCCTTAGTGGCAATTTACTAATGTATATAATAATATGTATGTATTTGTACACCAAGCTTTACACTCTTTGCGATAAAGATTCTCACTTCTTCCTTTTCATTTTTCAAATCCTCCTCATTCTAATACAATAATTTTTTCATAAATCCAAACAAGTTTCAATTATTGACCTAAGGTTTTTATCCTAATATCATATGCTTATTTCATATCTAAAATCGTAACCTAAGCTCTAGAAAACTAACCTTGATTGTCAAGATGAAACATTTAAATCATGAACTAACTTATGCGAGCTTTTACTCATCGTCTTACCAAAATAAGCCTAGATCAACAAAAGAAAATATCAAAGTATGCTAAGTAGTCATTCAAAAAGAAGGTAGCAAGCATTCACAATTGTCAAAGGGAAGAAAACTATCAAATCCTAAGGTACTTTCGAGCTAAGCCTCATAATGTCATAAATCCTATCATCAAGTACCAAAAGTTTTCAATCATATCAATTGGCATACCTAATAACAATCGTTCGCAACCCTAATATTAAATGAAATTCAATTATTCAATTCAGCGGTCAAACCTAAATACTCAAATCAATCGCTAAATGTTTTACCTCATATTCCATAGTTTGAGAATCTTATCCCAACATAGCCTAAGTTTAAAACCTGGGCTCTAATAACATTCTGTCATGCCCTAAAATCAAATCATACAATATAGTCTTGAGGTATGAAACTAAATTCCAAATATATGATATTAATACTATAAAATCATAAAGTTAGACAAGAACTCAAATAAATCCAATGCTAGTCTAACAACATAAAAACTCAAAGTATCAAAACCTTTTCGGAACTATAACAATTTGAAATCGTTTGTGGCTATCCTTGAACTTAATAGCATGATTCAATCCATCAATCAAGGAGCCACAAGCAAGATCATCCATGCACTCAACCTATCATATGGATTGAGTACATGGTGATTTTGATCAGTTCTTCACAAAAACCAATCAACCAAGCCTAGCAAAATTCAAATCCATGCATGAATATGGCTTTGATACCACTTGTAGGTTTATGTGGCACTAAGGTCCAAATATTTTCACAAAAGGGCTGAAAAACTAGCCCACACAAACACCCTAAGGATCAAAACATGTATGAAATTCTTATTTGGAAATGGAAAATACCTTGGAGATAGAAAAAAATGAAGAGCAAGAGTCAAACTCTTTCCAACCGTCAAGCAGGCTCTTCACCGGCGTAGTAGGATCACCACCAATTTTCCCTTGGATGGACTCCTCCATTTGGGTTGAAATTTTTACTGGAACTCCTCAATCCTTTGAAGATTCTACAATCCAAATTTCAGGTTGATCAAAACATCATAGGTACTCCTAGAAGAAGCAAAAACTAGCTGCCAGAAACTGCTCCAGTTAAGAGCAAAAGCAACCAAATAGATTGCCTCTAATGCAAACATCCACACACCAAATCTATGGCCTATTCTCTACACAAAGGCTGGAAAACCTGCAGAGAATAAGAGGAGAAAGGCTAGGAATATAGAGGTGGAAAGAGAAGGGAGAAAGAGAGAGTGATGAGTGGCTAACAACTTAAATTCCCACTACACAATATTGTTGGGAGAAAATCACACAAAAGGTGCACACCTAATATGCAAATGGCTGGCCACTCCACCATATCTATATATAGGAGTGGTCACACTCTTCCCATAAGAGATGATGCCAAGTGTCCCTTACTTAGGTGGCCACTAACTTTGTGGTTAGTGAATTTAATTGAAGCCCAAATTTCATTTAATGAAATGTCCTGCAATTAAATTCTAATTCTTATTAAATGAACTCTTCATTTAATAATTTTCCTAAAACATTATCTCTCCAACTTAATTAAATTACACACTTTAATTTAATTAATAATTGTTTGACTTAACTCTTAAGTCAAAGTGCTTAACAATTTAAGCTAGTTAAAATTAACTGAATCTTTAAATTAATTTTGACCAATTGATAGTCATGTGACATCAATTAATTAACCTTTAATTAATTGATCTTAGTTTAACTTTTAAATTAATTTGATCAATTTAACATTTAAATTGATCAAGTTAAAATGACCACAATTTTGCCTCTTCCAAAAATGATCATGAATTTTTTAACTCTTAAAAAATTCACCTTTCTTCAATAGGCCAGTTCATTGGCTTTTGTGTGTGATCTTTAGGTTCTACTATTTATTGGACATGAGCTCACAACTCCTTGTGACTTTTGAAATTTTAAATATTCACTTTAGTTTAAACTCTTTTAAACTAAGTGACTCAATTCAATTAATCTCATTAATTAAAGAGTACCCAATCTCCATGGTCAATATCCAACCTTAAGCCTATGGAGTCCAACTAATTAGCTGAAATGAATGCTATTGAAGACTCATTCTAGCAGTACACCTACCATGCAAATACGGTCCTTCTGTCTCCTATCTCCTGAAAGAGACCTAGGACAAGATATTAGTCAGCTTTCTAATGGCCTCAATACTATGTTTCTATTCTCTGGGAATCAATCATTATAGAATACATAAGAGATGCATTTGCCCTTTACAAAAATGAAGAGTCAGATTCTTTTTTAGATCTCACAAATATCCATGTCCAGCAGCTCATGCCCAATCTCTACCTAAGCAACCTACTAAGTGACTAGGGAAGAGTCAAAGCATAAGGGCCAAACACAAGGCTACCATGGATTCTCAAATCAAAGAACTAATAATATGCATTAGCATAAGAGAGAGAACTCGCCACTATTGACATCCCACTTCGACTATCTAGTGGATTCTCCATGCGGGTCTTCAGTACTTTGTTCTCTAACAAGCACCCACCAATATGCATCCATATTTCATATGGGATTGCTCATGGAATGGAGTAACATCCAACCCTTGAATTTTCGCATAATCAGTGCAAGTTTATCCAAATCTTAGATGCCATGTCTCATAAGATCTTATAACTTGGAAGATTTAAGATCACGACTGTGTAGAACTTATTCCATGATCACTACTTAGTACGTGACCAAGTCTTATAGTCTTGTGTGATCTAAGAGCTTCATCAATATGCAAGTGAAGAAAATAAAGAGCATAGGATAAAGATGGCCATATGATGAATATCATTTAATCATGATATATATATGTTTAGGCACACATTGTACTTGTCAATTGAACTAAGAGCTGTCCCTATCATGTCAAGTCCTTGTACACCTGTTGAAACAATTGTAGTATTTAATTTAATATTTAACTATAGAACTTGAACTGTAGTTTAATCTATACAATTCATAATGTTGTATGCTTTAGTAAAAACTACGAAAATCAACTCCTATGCATTACACAAAATCAAACAGACCCTTTGTGCATGGTTGAGTCTTAGAAACAAGGTCCAGAGCACCCACTTCCTCGGTTTTATATTTTTGTCTAAAATTAAAGTTAATTCTTCAATTAGTACCTTTGTGTTTCACTCCACTATACATAAAATTAAAAATTAAACATCCATGAACCATAAAAGACAAAGTTGCAGCTGGGGGGGTGGGGGAGGGGGGATTGGTTCCAACCTAATTTACTTTGGATTGGGTTTAAAATAATTTGATTGGGTTTAAGTTGGGTTGGGTTGGGTTGGATTTTTTGTGGGTCGAATATACATTAGGTTAAATATGGGTTGAAATTGGTTTTAAATATAAATGGATTTAAAATGGGCTGAATATGATTTCAAAATATTCCAACCCAATTTTAGCCCCAAAATTATCCTACTATTCTCTCATTCTCCCAAGATCATACCCCACTTTATTTTTATTTCTATAACACTCTAAAAATAAAAAATAATAATAAATTGAAAATTAGATAAATTATATATCACCAATTAATCATTTATCATTTCTCCACCTCATTTAATTTTAAATTATTAATTTATTAACTTGATTCAAATGAATTAATCAAGTAACGTTTTACTTGAGATTATGATCTAAAAATTGATGATATCATTTTGTTTATAAACTCTAATTTTTTATAAAAAATTTTAACCAGTTAATTTTATAGCCCTCATATTATTTTCAACCTTGAAATATGAAAATAAATAAGAAAATAATTTTCTTTTTTCTTTTTTCAATTTTTACGAACTACCAAAATATAAATATCTAAACACAATAAATTTATTATCTAGTGGTAGCATGTGAGAGTACTGACTCTGGTCGTCCATTTCATTTCCTTTGCCTCAACATAAAGAAAGAGCCCCAACTTTATTTTCATTTTTAGTTATAATATTTTCAAAAATTAAAAAATTAACTATATTTCAATAATTTTTGAGTATTTTATTTAAAAATAATAATTCAGGTAGATATAAGAATTTAAATTTAAATATTTTATATTTTTAATTCTTAAAAAAGACATATTTTTCAAGAAATATGCATATTTTATTTATTTTAAATTGATAGTAATACTTTTATCTTGAATCGAATTTGAATTTAATCATTGTGATAAATAATAATGGATTAGATTGAAAAAGTTAAAATTAAAATAAGTAGTACTTTTGCAAATATTGGCTAAATATAAAAAGTAAGAAACCAAAAACAAATACAACTAGTATAGTAAACATTTTGTTGGGTACAATGTAAATATTTTGTACTAAAAATTTAAAATATTTTAAATAGATATGTTTTATTTATTGAGCAAGATTGTTATTTTGTATTAAAAAAAATATAAATATTATAAAATAATAAGTAAATTATGCGTTTATATAATTTGATTTGATTTTACATGATTAATAAGGATTTCATAATAATTAATAAACATACGTCAAATATAAATAAAAAGATTATAGTTTAATAAAATAATATAATAATATATTTAGTAAAAAGTTTACATTTTTTTTATTTCTTTTTTGTATTGAATCCATCCAAATTCAGCCTAACCTATTTTTAACCCATAATTATAAATCTATTTTGAATCCAACCCATTTTAAACCCAACCATTCATCACTACTAGTTGCAGCAAAGTAATCCTAATTCAAAAAGGGAATCCATACAACATTCATTTATTTTATTTTGTTTTGTTTTCTTTCCCTATAGCAATTAACTAGTCAACAATTGCAGCCGAAAATGTAGTGATTGTGAATGCAAAATTGGCCTAATATGGTCAACATTTGCAGCTTATCCTTGTTATCTAATAGAAGAACAAAGAACCAATTTTTAAGCTATATTTTGAGAACTTCCAAGACTAAGAACAAGGAAATATATTCAAGGCTAAAAAGGTTTGGTCTAAAGGAACAAAAGAGAAATATATCCTTGTTATCCTCGTTATCTTTCCAAAATAATGCACAATCATATCTACACACCTTTTTCTCCTTGTAACCTTATCCGATTCCAGAAAGAAGCTTTCTAGCCCAATAAAGAAATGGTGGCACTATATTACCTTCTCGTAACATGTCTTTCATCAATTCAAGTATCATGCTCATTGCCTTATCAGTCATCCTATTTGACACTTTAATATGAAGTAACTTGACAATGAAAGATAATAAACAATACTTCTTGTAGCCTAGTTATCGTTCACATCTAATATCACTCAATAGTCTATCAAAATTTTCTATATTTGATTATGATGAGTGTTCAAGTTGTTCTGCATCTTTCATCTCCCCAATCATTTCAAACAATTCATCAATTGTTTCAATATCATCATCATCATCATTTTGATCCCCAAAATCATTAGTATAACTATTAGGTATGGAAGAAAAAGACTCATCATCATTTTGATCCCCAAAATCATTAGTATAACTATTAGGCATGGAAGAAAAAGACCGTGGGACTTTATATTCTCCATGACATATCCACTCCTTATCGCACATATAAAAGCCTTTTAAGTGCAAGTATCTTTTAACTTCAAGAAAGCTTTTACGTTTCATATTTCGACAATCATTGCGTGGACAAAGGATCTTATTGTTAGAGCATGTAACAGTCTCTCTTGAAAACTTTAGAAATGATTCCACACCTGCAGTATAAATAGAACTACATCTATCCTTTTCGCCAATCCAACTCTTATTTGTACCTGCACCAAGGAAAAGTTTTATATCATAAGAAGAATTTATTTATATCAAAATCTAACGAAATGCAAGAGATGTTTAAAATATTAGGATTATTCGTAACATAACTAAATTTCAAGTTCATAAGCATCACTAGCATTAAAATTAAGCTATAATTTCATAAAAAATGAAGATTATAGAACTAATACTATAAATAGAACTAGAAATTTTTTGACCGAACTAGAAATTAGCTTAGTATTGGAAACAAGTGCAAATCTATTTTAAGTGTTATGGACTTGTTTCTAGTGCTGGAAGCTAATTCAACTTCAATTTTTGGAAACAGAACTTGAAATTAGTCAATAATTAGTTTTTAATTTTGGTCCTGTTCTAGTTTCCAATTCTGGAAATCAGCCCTGTATATAATTAGAAAGCAGTCCAGAACTGGAATGGTTTCTAGAACTGGGAATAAAACAAATTTCTAGTTCTGGAATTGGTTTTCGGAACTGGAAAGCAAAATTGGTGTGCAAATTTCCTAAATTGGAAAATTTCTAGAATGGGATGTGGAAATTATCTTAAAAAGACTTAAATTCTCAATTTAAAGATCGTCTTAGTACTTTTGTTCTCTTTATCTTAACCTGCATTAATAGTTATGTTTGATAAGGATCCTTTTTCAAGTTTCTTGCCACTACTCTTTTTTAGGCCAAGAAAATAGTATATATGATAGTATTTCACTACTCCTTGAATCTCAAAAAATGTGAGAAAGATTATTCTTAAATGTTACCAATGCATTTTAGAGAAGGGAGAAGAGATAAGATTAATATCATCTTATCTATTATCTCCGAATATAGTTTTTCTTAGATTCGAAATCAAATCCATAGAAATATGCATAAAGGACTGCCCACATATCATTAAAAATGACTAAATAAACTTCCATTTATAAAGGAAACAAGTCTTGATGTGTTTTAAATTCTCTTATTCATGGTTGCTAAACAAGCACATATATTGCATCAAATCAAAGAACTAACGTCTTCTTTCAACTTTTATAAAAGTAGGTGAAGCTAAGCAATAATTCTACAAAAACTAACTTCCAATTATTTTTAAAAACTACTTGAGAAACCTCATATGGAAATAACCCCCATCCCCTCTGAAATAAGTCCCCACCCAATAGTTTGAAAGATTATTAATCTGAAAAAAATAGCAAAAAAAGAAAGAAAAAAAAATAAACAGTTAGAACTACAATGAACTAAAAAGAAAAAAATGACAAAACTAAAATGTGCAAAAGATGGAGGAAATGAGGGGGAACTGAGAATAGAAAGATTACCTGACCAAATCAGGCACCAAATTAGAGCCAAGCTAAAATCGATTGAAGAAAAAATAAAAAAAAAAGCAAAAAAGGGAAAATTGAGTGATGCCATTCGAAAATCATGAGTGGGGGATGGAGAAAAGGAGAAAACAACACACATAAACACTGAGAGGGAGAGAGGCGAGGAGAGGAACATGTATGCAAGATTGCCACCAAGAGGAGCGAAAGAATGGATAAAACTTAGACTAATGAAACAAATGAAGAAAGTTAGGGCAAATAATGCTTAAAAAATAAAAAAGACAAAAAAAAAAAAAAAAGAAGAAGGAGAAGAAATTGGGCGCCTATCTTTATCACCAAAAGCAAATTATTAGGTGACAAAGTTATTTTTATTGTAACAAATGTCATGTTATGCAAAGTATGTATAGTAAATTTAATTTTTTTTCTTCTTGTTATTTTTGTTTTAAAAATTAAAATTATTTTTTTATTATAATTTATAAATTTCATAGTTTAAAAATACTTTTCTCAAAATATTTAATATACTAAAACTAATCCTTATTCATTACTACAAATAAATTTGAACATAAATAAAAAAAATTATATTATAAAATCAATTCCATAAATCCTTAACTAAGAAATTATTTCTATTTTAGCCAAAACAATTCATTGCAAAATTTTTGGATTAAAAATATTTACATGGATGTTTTGGATATAAAAATTTATTGTAAGAATTCTTTTAGTTATATTGTCTAAATAATATCGAGGAAATATGAAAATAAAAAATCTCTTATATTAATTTTGATTCCATCAAATTCAGTATAAATAATATATTAGCTAGCATAAATAATAAACTAGACAAGTACAAATTAAAACCTAAAGGGTTTGCATATATAGTATTTATTTTTATTTTTTATTTTTTAGTTATTAAATGTTGGCTGTTGTCATTTAAAAATATTTAGTTATTTTGATAGAGAGAGTTTTCAATTTGATTCAGCAAATGAAATTAATGAGAATTGAACCTTTTACCTCAAACTAGCGAGTGCTGCACACGATTCCATGAATATAAATATTTTTTGAGTATTATATTTGTTATGCACATTTCTCCTCCATTGTAATAAAACTTAATTCATAGCAAATATATATTACTTCACTCCTTAGTCATGGCTTTTAAGTTATAGGAATGATATGGATGGTTCTTCTAATACTTCAATGGAGGATGGATGGTTTGAGAAAGAGGTATAGTTTTTTTCAGTGTTTGTGAGAGTTGTGGGAATGATACAATTCTTATAGGTGTTTGGTGAAATAGTGGATTTCATAAAAAGTACCATTCAACCTTATTATTAGAATACTTTTGAAAAAGAATTCAAAGGATAAATTTGGGATATTAATAAAATTGGTATCCAAATTATTTTCATGTATTACATTTTCCATCTTGCTCTTTAAATTGAATTGTCTATCTTAGTTGATAATTTAAAATAACTTCCAATATACACACAAAAACCTTTCTTTTTTAATAGTTTAGATAATCATTGTAGCACCCTGCTCCAGAGGTGCCTACTTCGAGCCGAGGTGCTACTCCTGTCTTGTTCACAATAATTCAAACAAAATACAGACCTCCAAAATTTCAGTTTAAAAAGTTGTAGAACCCTAAAACCATTCATTCTAACTTACTATTACACTCCACTAAACCCAAGGCACGCAAATACATACACAAAAAGATAATGTCAAACTTACTTAACTATTCACACAAGGTGCTCAAAATGTCTAAGCGAAAGAGAAAGATACATCCTAGTCGAGTCCATAAACAAATAGATACATAGACACCTAATTTAATTCAAAGTGAAACACATCTACAACTTGGGCAAGCCTTGAGCCTTTTCATCTCTTGTAGATCCTATGTGGGAAGGAAACGATTAATAACAGAAAGAGGGATAAGTCCTAAGGACTTAGTGAGGGAGTGAGCAACAAGAAGTCATGGAAAACTATTGAAAGTAAAATTAGCGATAAGCAAAGTACAGATAAGTAGGAATTCAACTAATAGGACATGCACTAATTTACAACAAAAAATGATATAACAAAATACATATGATATAAAAATTTGACAGATTGTTAGCAACTCTGACCTTATTGCTCCCAAAACAAAACATAACATAAATGCCAGCATGGAATATAAATTTAACATAACAAACTTCCCTTATTACTCCATTACCCAAGCACTCGACTCAGTAGACATGTGGCATGGCTGGCCCAATCTAGATCTCACCACTCACAAGTAGCTATTTTCTACTATCTGCAAGTCAGGATCTTAAGTAGATACTAGCCAGAAGACCAACCAACATTAACTGATACTGTTCAGCCGTCTTTCTAGCCCTAGTCTTAGGTGTAACTCGACTCGTGGCATCCCATCGAATGGTAACCCATCCAAGAACATCCTTAAGGTGAATTAACAAATTGCCAATAGATAAAACGTATTTCAAAATAATTGATCATAAATAGATATGTGAAACTGAATGAAATGGTACAATCCTTAAAACATTATCCAGCAACTCTCTATAGCAGTATACAGAACTAATACATTGTATGGAACCAAATGGTATACTCCACAAAGCATTAGCTGGCAAGGCCGTATACACATCATGTAGAATGATTAACCATGAGTATGAAATGAAATTAGCCAACAAGACTAAATTATCAACACATATAGGAAACGTCGGCAAGGCTGTAAGGTCAAAGAGATAGGAAACTAAAAACATAATAGGAGTTCTAGGGACTAAAACAAATACAATTAAACACCAACAAATAGACATACAAAGAATGGCACCAGAACGTGCATAGTCAAGTACAAACAAATAGGCACAAAGAACATTAACAATGATGATAGTTACATTCCTAGAAGAATATATAGGATAAACCCTCACCTTAAAACTCCACAGAGGTGCTATCATGTCCTATGGTCCTACAGGCCCTAACTCCTCATCACCTATTCCAAAAGAACATACCTAATGTTAAAAATGCTTGTATGACTTTCTTAAACAACAATTAATTTGGTTACATCTTATTGTCGGTTGTTTTCTAATTATTTTTGGGGCTCAATTCTAGAAATATTGTAAAGGTTGCTGGCCAATTATGCTAATGACACTATAGTATTCACGAGAGACTTATTTGTTCTAATCAATAATCATTTCTTATGTCAATATTTTCTAGTTTAACAATCTAAGTCTTAAATCAACAATTTGGTCAAAATGCAACAATTAACTTAGATTCTTGTTGATATTTGGTCCTTGCAACGTTACATAAAGGTTGAACATATAATTACATCGATTAATCTAGTTAACGATAAAACTAAACTTTGATAACTCAGCATACATCATTATACACAAGATTAAGGTTTTAATCATCTAATTTAACTTAATTGACAATAATTATGTTCTAATTACCAAATTAGGTCCACCAACACCAGTACACAACTTATATTCCAATATTTCAATTTGACATCCTAATTTTTTCTCAATCATTCTAGTCCATAATTACAATATAATTCAATTAACTTAAACTAACATTAGTAATCAACTTAACATTTTTAACTGAATTGAATTAAGGGACATTTAACCATTTGAACAGAATTTTACCTATAATCTCAAAGGTAATGTTTTAACCCCATAATTTCTAAGTTTATATCATTCTTGCAAATTTTACATATTTTTGCAATAATAATTTATCTTCGTAACTGAAGAGGTTGAAAATAGTTTAGAGTGAAAAGGAACTGTTTGGGGTTGATCTGACTAGAGAGGTCGAGTAATCCAAGTTGTATACTTCTCAAGGTCTGAGATCTGCAACAATCAACACACGTTAAACTAGTCGAGATGCCTCTAGCTAAGGAACTTCAACACTTAAGTCAGTTCTGATTGAGATAAGATAATCGAATAGAATATAAAAAACTTATGGTATATTTGGCATTATCTTGAGCGTAATTGAATATGAGGTATTAATAGCCTTCTCTAGGCATGATTTGTCCATGGTGCCCCTATCAAGTGCAGTAGGCTTTAATCCTTGCTAGGGAGTAAATGGTCATTCCAAATTTTGATATTGTTCCAGATAGCGCAATCTCCCATTTTTCAGGGTAAATAGTACCTCTAGTAGGCGCCTCTCTGCCAAATGTGGGATAAGGTTGGTGGTAGAGTTGGTGGCAGCTACTATATCGACAGTCACGTGTCATTAATACAGAGGCATGGTGTCTGACAAAATAATAAATGCAACATGGATCTGAGTCAGCGCCGGAGAAAAAGACTGAGGTTGACAATGGTCGATCGGACCTAGCTGGTCGACCACTTGAGTAATCAGCTTGGTACATGACAGAATAGGCTAGAATAGGTGACGCATCACGTCGAGCCCAATCGACTATAGTTTACTCAATCAAATAGTTGTTGTCAAATAGGTTAGCTCCAAAACTGATGTTGGGCATAGTAGGCCTGCTAGGCTAAACAACACTGACATTGAGCTTGCTTAGTGGGCCTATTAGGCAATCCTATATCAGTAACATCACATAGTTTAAGTTTTTCAATTATATGAATTAACTTAATTTAATAATAATTAGCTTCCAAAGAACAATTCGAGTCTACATATTGCTTTATATTAAAATCACATACAATCATTCTAATCCATAACAAATATTTTTGGTCCAATTAATCTATATATATATATATATCAAACTTTATGTTAACAATTGAATTAGATTGAATTAGGAATCCAATTATCTGATTAATCAGTGTTTTACCAAATTGGCTAAATTTGAGGCTAATTCTTCACACGATAATAGCCCACGTGTACTCAGAGCACCATCATGATGAAACTATTGGTCAATCGCTGGAGCACTGCCGTCCAACACTGCCGTCCAACTACTGTCGTGCATCATCGTCGAAATTAGATCACGATACCACCAAATTTTGTATCTCTTCATGCTGAATGAAACCCTTCTATCAATTTTCAACTCTATTACTGAATTGCTGCCCAATTGGCTGGAAAATGAAGCAAGCCTCCTCAATGCCGTCGTGCACTGCATTGCTCAATTTTCCTCTGCCGATGGTCTATTTCTACAATTAAAGTTGTCAATACACTCCTCTAGGCTAGCTTATTAGTTTCCACCTCCTAGTTGCACCTAGAAGTTGCTGGCACCACCATGCCCATTATCTCCACCATTGCTCGACCTTAGGTTGCAAATTTATGGTGCCTCGGCGGTCGGTTTCAAGTGCTTTGGGTATGGGCATGTTTATCGTGAAGAGAAGAAAGGAATGATTGGTTCACTTTTGAGTTTCATTAGCCACTAATGAGGAATCACCAGAGAGGAAGCTATGGGTTGCATGGGGTAAATTTGAAGAAATCTAGGGAAAGCTTTGCTATTTAAAAAGAAGTTTCTAGAAATTGTAAATTGACCCCAAAACTTTTCTTTAGTTTTGAATTGAATTCTTCAGTTCTCTAAGTGCCTCACATTGGCTACAAAATTCTTTTCTCCAATTTCAATTAAGTCCTCAAACTAATTAGTCCACTACATTGACCTAGTTGTCCAAAATTAATTATAAATTGACCCCCAAAACTTTTAATTTTCTAACAATTAAGTCTTTTCCTATTTACGTTTTGAACCCCAATTTTTTTCTTGAACCTTCTAAAATACCAACTTTACAATCATCCCAAATTAAATCATTTCTATATATTAGGTTGGGCCCAAATTATCCAATCAAGTATTCTTTACTAATTCCAACCCAATATATCCAATCAAGTATCCTTTACTAATTTTAATCAAACAGTAATGATATTTTACAATGATAAACTTTTTTGTAACAAGTTTTATATTTGTTACTAAAGAAGAAATTTTTTTGTGACGATACAATATTATTTTTAATGAATATTTTGCTATGTCACATAAAAATAATTTTTTCATAACAAAAGTTTACTTTTTATAAGGACAATTTCTATCTGTCACTAGAAAGTTACTTTTCGTAACAAAATACTACTTATTGTAACGAGCATTTCCTTATCATCACAAAAAAGGAAATTTTTGGTAACGACATTTACAACTTGTTACAATAATTATGTTCTTGCGACAAATTAAACCTTTGTTACAAATTATTTTGTTATCTAAAATGCAATATTTTTGTAGGAGTGAATGGAAATTTTAAGAGTAAAGGAAAAATAAGTAATAATGCAGGCGTGCCTTTTATGTGGGTTGCATGGGGTACTTATGGTGGTACCAATTATCCAGTAAGGAAAGGTGACATGGATGAATCTAGATCTGTCATGCATAAACGGGATCAACAGTTCAAATTCTATTGTATCGTTGAGTTGAGCTGGGTTCGACAATTCGAATTCGACCTAATGTTAAAGCATACATGTATCTTGGTCATTTTTAGGTTTCTGGCCCAACTTGCTGTGCTTTATGCATTTTATTACTCGTTGGGCCTGCTTTATGTTTAAGCGAAACCCACTGGACTTATTCTAATATTGCTTGGGCAACTATTTGAACCAATTCCGTCAACTGGATGTCATTTGCAAATCAGACACATCAATGTACGACTTGACAGGAGGCAAAAGTTGAAAGAATAAAATTGCAATATTCCCATGAAGGGTATATAATTTTTAAAAGATAAAAGAGTAACAATTTAACTTTCTACTAGGTCAAATGTAGCTTTCAAACCTCATTGTATTTTGCATATATATTGAGATATCGCAAAGATGAGATCTAAATCTAAATGTTGATGGAGTAAAGGAGAATAACATGAATTTAACTTTTTTATACATTAATTTAATTGGAAAAAGAAATCCTATAAAACTTACAAATTAACGTAAACAACTAAACATCGACGAATTGAAATAATGAAAATACTACATTATTGTTCATAAGATGGAAATAAGTTGGAACCTGAGTGGTATTTTTATAATTCTTATTTTAGATTTTTTCATTTTTTCCAACTTTGGCCAAGTTTGACCAAAGATCATTAGTAGATGGGTTTTTGTAATTTTCATAATAAAGTTAAAGGAATTGGTAACTACCTATAGTAATAGGGGAAGGCAGTGGATTAAACAATTATAGAAATTCTAATACATTTTGAAATAAATTATATGTGGAGTGGTTTATGGTTTAATGGCATAAATTTTTAATATAATGTGGGTGGTTAGGAGTTTGAACTTGAACGAACTTCTAATATGCATGCGTGTGTATAAATTAAAAAAAAATTATAGAAAGTCTTACTCCTGTCAAAACTAACTCTCATGAATTGTTTACACGTGTCACATGATAGATTTATAAGTATTCAGTTTTATGAAAATCTATATATTTAGGCTTGACTTTGATTGATAGATTGCAGCCAGACAGATATACACTAGAAAATTATAAAGTAATCAAAACCAGTGCACTAAAATTCTATTATTTCGCTTGAAATTTCAAGCGAAATTAATGCACTGGTTTTGGTTGCATTAAAGCACAATATATATGTATATATATGCTGATCGTATTTAGGCACATGCTGAGGGATAGCCATGAAGGTAGGTTTTTAGATACCCGAAATATCACACATGGCAACTCTATACTCAAACCATTCCTATTTGCGCTCACAGCCAGAAAGTAGAATTTCATCCCTCCCACAAAACCCTCACCTATCCTCCACTCTCGACACCAAATTATCTCACAAAATGTATATATATCTACATACGGAACAACTGACTACCCCTCAATTTCACAGCTACTATAGACTGTAAGTCATTCTAGTGTGTGAAAAAAAGATGACTTATGGTGAGAGAAAGGAGGCACCAGCAAGCCCTGAGGCTTACCATACCTCCGCCCGGTCTTTCCCTGCGCGTTGTGAACCCATCGCCATTGTCATCAGCAAGCAGTTCCAGCTCTCCGGCCAGCGGCATTGATACCCTTTCAGACCTCAAGAAACTTTCCATTCTTGGACGTGGAAATGGCGGCACGGTTTACAAGGTCTCCCACAAGCAAACCGGTGCTATTTACGCGTTGAAAGTAGTCCGGTCTGGTGAGGACGTAGGATCCGCTATGCGGGAGGCGGAGATTTTGCAGAGAGTGGATTCATCAGAGTATATTGTGAGGTGCATTGGAGTATTTGACGGCGGATTTGCAGAAGTTGACGGCGGTGGAGGTGGCGGCCTTTGCTTTTTGATGGATTATATGGATGGTGGGTCATTGAATGATGTATTGTGCAAAAAGAAGAGATTGCCAGAAAATATCATTTCAGGCATAGCGAGAAGAGTCTTGAAAGGGCTACAGTATTTGCATGGGCTTCAAGTGGTCCATAGAGACATAAAGCCATCAAATTTATTAGTGAACAGGAGAGGAGAAGTGAAAATAGCAGATTTTGGAGCCAGTCGGGTTCTTACATCCTGCGGTAATAGCACTCACGATGCATGTAATAAAGGGACATGCGCGTATATGAGCCCGGAGAGAATGGATCCGGAGAGATGGGATGGGGTGCAATGCGATGGCTATGCCGGGGACGTGTGGTCGCTTGGCGTGGTGGTGATGGAGTGCTATATCGGCCGTTTTCCTTTAGTCGGGCCAGGCCAGAAACTTGATTGGGTCACACTAATGTGTGCTATTTGCTTTGGGGAGAATGTAGAGAGTGTCATGAAAATGGCTTCACCAGATTTCGAGAATTTTTGCCAGAGGTGTTTGGAAAGGGACTGGAGGAAAAGAGGGACTTTGGAGGAACTTCTTCTTCACCCTTTTGTCAATAAATCTGAAATTAGTAGTGGTGTGAAGGATTTTATCACTTGTTATATTTGTTCAAGTGACTAAATTTATAATTAATCAAGTCAATTATCTAATTTACATTCTTTTTATTCACAACACACGCACACACATTAGAAATTCATTAGTGTTTGAGCTCTTAACCTCATCAATCAGGTGGGAAATTTGTGCTATTGTACCACGTGCCACTAGACTACTTTACATTTATATATTCTACCATTACTCATATTTTGTATATTTATATCTATAATATTAGTTGATTATATTGGGATTTAGTCTAAAACCAAAGTAACATATCATTTTGGATGCAAAGATCTTTGGAAGTGATATGGGATAGCCTAGCAGGCCCAACAGGCCCAACATCAAACGAGATAGCCCACGAGGCCCAACGATAATATCTGTTTGATCGACCGGTATCGAGCTCATTTGGTAGGATCTGCTGTCGACCCTTATCGATCTCAGGACCACTCTAGAAGCTTGAGCATTCGAGTCTTGTTGACATGAATCGACCTCTGGCGTTCACTCGGATCCCCGCCGAGTATATTGATCTGACAGATTGGGCCCCTCTACACTAATGACACATGGCGATCGGTGCAACCATTGCCAACAACTCCAACAACTCTGACAACCCTGCCAACAACTTTAGCAGAAACATGCCTTTGTTGGGAACGATTTACTTGGGAAAGTAGGAGATTTAGCCACCTAGCACAGTACAGTGATCTGGACATGGAATGACTCCCAACCCCCTAATATGGGAAACAGCTAATACACCTGACAGGGGTACTTGGGTAAAATCACGCCCACAAAAAGCTATAAATACTCCAAGCCTAACCACGCTCAAGGTAATGCCACTTACACTATACA
>JACGDI010000885.1:89674-116793 GCA_014898725.1 Jacaranda copaia | reverse complement strand
AAAGGAACATTAAAAGCAGTTTTAAATCTATCCTTTTCCATTATTTGAATTTGCTAGTAGCCAAATTTTAAATTAAATTTTTTAAAAATATTAACATCAAACAACCTATCAAGCAAATCTTTTTTATTAAGAATAGGATATTTAATCCATTTTAAAACTTTATTTAAAGGTTTATAATTTATAACTAATCTGGAGCACCACGCTTTTGTTCATTATGTTTATTAACATAAAAGGTAGTACAAGACCAAGGAGACTTGGTAGGTCTAATTAGACCTTTTTGCAATAAGGACTCAATTTCCTTCTTACAGTAAGCTAGATACTCAGAATTCATCTGACAAGGTCTAGCCTTAATTGGGATATTCCCATTAAAATTATCTTCATAAGGAAGATCAACAATATGCCTTTTTCTATTCCAAAAAGCATTAGGGGGTTCATTACACACAGACAACGAAAACTAATTTTCAAGAAAAGAAATTTTTTCTTTAAGTTTGTGATTAGCCAATTGTTCATCAATATTAAGACCAACAATTTCATGTTTTAAGAAATTAATATGATTATTCTTAGCTTTTATTATATCTTTGATCCCATTAAGAATTCTAGAAAATGGTTCAAATATAAACGGGAAATATAAATCTTTATCTTTAAAAGTTCCTATAAAGCCTTTCTGATCAACCATTTTTAAAGGGAATATTTTCTTTAAGAATGGTGTACCAAGAATAATTTGATTAGAAATATTTTTGACTAATAGGAAGCTTAAAGGAATACAAGTTTTATTTTTACAAACAAAAGCTTTTGACAATTTATAATTAATGTCAAGTTTCTTACTATTGGCAGAACGAAGAACATGAGAAGTTTTCTCAAAATACCTAGTAGGTATAAGACCTTCTTGAATACAATTAAGGTTAGCACCACTATCAACTAAAGCAATTAATTCTTTTGAAAATTTATTATCAATCAAAAGATTAATTTTTACAAGCCATTTTTGTGAAGTAACCATTTCTAATTTAGAAAGGAAATCATCATTTTGGAATTTATCAGTTACACTAGGAAAATGATCAAGTACATTATCAAATCTAGGTATAACCTGTTTACCTTGCAAAATTTCTAATTTTCTAAGTCTATCTTCAAGAAATACATTACTTCTTTTAATTTCAATTATTTCATTTTTAAAATTATTAACTTCTTGTTTTAAATCATTAACAGAAGTTGGATTACTAATTTTATTCCTATTCTCTAACATTTTATAAACTTCGGCCATAGAACAAGGTTCATTATCTTTATTATTATTAAAAGTAAATTCTTCAAATTTAGAAGAAGAAGATGAAGGAGTATTTCAATTTGATCGATTATCTTATATCTTAAAATTGGATCCTTTATTAATTTTAAAAATTCAATAGTACTATCATTATTAATAACGTTTAAATCATTAAATTGTGATATAAGCCTATATAAATCCTCACTATCAGATTTATTACTATCATTATTAGAATTAACACAAGATTCACCTTTTTTACAAGGTTCGCATTCAGAAACCAAACTATTAAAACGTTCATTTAAAGAATCAATATTAGAAGGAGGGGAAGAAATAGAAACATTATCTTCACTATCAGAAGAATCAAGCATAAGTTTATAAAGCACATCTTTAATATTATCATCAATGTCAAGATTATTACTCTTAGACCTCATTTTACACTTATCAGCGTAATGACCAACCTTACCACACTTATAACAAGCACCATATTTTTTAAATCTTTTATAAAGTATTTTATTAGTTTTCCTATTTTCTCTTTCTTTTTCTCTCTCTTTTTTATGAGATTTTTTCCTATAGTTCTTCCTTTTATAAAAAACATCTTTTTTATTTTTGTTTTTATTATTATCAATAGGCTTAGGAATGTCCATACCAAATTGTCCTTAGAATTGACCCAATTGTTTATGCTCAGTAATATTATTACGCTTAATTTGTTGATTTAACCTTTTCTCATTACATAAATTTTAACCCTCTTGAATACAAGTTCCTATTAACTTACCATAAGTAAATTTATCATAGTCAATATTGGCATCATTCTGCCTAAGTGTTTTCCTAACTCTTTCAACAAATAACGAAGGAAGACCGTCAATGAATTTTGACTTCCAATGAGAACTATTAGATTCTGTGAGTTCTAAAACTCTAAATAAGAAAGTATCTTTGTACCACCTAAATGAGGTGAGACTCTGACACTTTAAACCATTAAGCAAAGTTCTAATATGTTCAGAATTATTAGTCCATCTGCCAGTAAAATATTTTATTATTGTAATAATTAGAGTATAAATAGCATTTTCAATAGTATTACTAGTAACTTCTTGTTTAATAGTATTAAGAATTTCTTCTTTATTAGTCTGGGTTAAATAATTATCCCACCAAATTTTAAGTTGTCCAGTAAAGCTAGCAATTAACATTTTAGCAACCAAATTACAAATATGTCGTTTAGTATAACCATCCAAATTTCACTCATAAATATTTTTACCAGAGTAGGAATTATTAAGAATTAAATCTTGTTCCTCATGCAAAACATCTTGAGCGGAAGGACAAGGATAATAGTAAGTACGCATGGTCGGGCGATCGGCATATTTTTGGAGTTTATTAACTTCTTCATTAACAGGATGTTGATAAGACTTTTCATCAATATTATCAAGAGTAGAAATTCTAAACTCAGTAAATTTTTGTGTTATTAACCTTTCAAATTTAGACATATCTCTTAATCTAAAATTATCAATTTCCGAAGGAGGTTGGGTGCCAGGCATAGCAATATGATCAGGCAAATCAGGAGAATAAGAGGAAATGACAATTTTATTAATTCTTTCTTCTAAGTCGCCTAATAATTTATTAGTTCTATGAGTATTATTCGTAATAGTAGAAAGTCTTTGATCTAAAGAAACCATACTTTCACAAAGAATATTAAATACAAATTAGCATAATTTTGTTGTTTAATCAAGAGATTAATTTCCCTAGAAGTAGCAGGCATATGATCACTAACCACAAATTTATTAAATGTAGAGAAATAAAGAGTTTTATTTCCTTCCACATAAAAAGTCTCTTGAGGTGGAAAAACAAATTTTTGTTGGTGACCACTCTCAACAATATAAGTACGTTCTAAGACTGAAAGATACAGTTCAATATAAGTAACCATAAACCAGGGAACAAAAGGAATGAATTGATCCTTTTCTGTCACAAATTTATAAAATTCATTTTGAAAATTTATTTGTTGTTCTTTAGTAAAGTTATTAAAAAACCATTCATGAAACATTTTCCAACGATCTTTATTAAATTTAGTTTTTATTAACTTCCTATCACTAGATCCAGGACTGAAGTTATATTGCATACTAATCATTAAAAACTTTTTTAATTAAATGCGAGCATTTCTCACAGAAAAATCCATATTAGAATCTGTTGGCTCAATAGTATCATCACTATTATTATCTTGCATATTAAAATCATGGACAATATTAGAAGAATTAATTTTTAATCTATCAAACCTAGTTTCTAGATTATCATCTTTCCTAGTATTAAAAATAGGTTCTTTTAATTAGGAAGTAGAAGCCCTAGACAAATTTGGACTTTGAACAGTATAATCCAATGGATCAAGAAAAAAGAAAGAAGATCTAACAAATCTAGAGGATCTTAATAAATTATTATTAATAGATTTAAATTGAATAGAAACATCCCCATCAGGAGTCTGAATTATTTGACAAACCTCTGTTTGTATTACAAGTTGAACCGGAAGAGTGTTTTCAATTATCCAATTATACATATATACTATTATATATACATTATATTTTATATTATATATTTCATATAATATATATTATATTACATATATACTATTATATGTATATATATCATATTTTATATTATATATATTTCATATGTACTATTTTTAATACTTTTTTAGTAATTTCATATAATTTGTAAGAATTTATTAATTATAAGATATAAATTAATAAAATATATATTATAATACATATATACTATTATATATATTATATTTTATGTTTTATATATATTTCATATTACTATATATTATATTTTATATAATATATATTTCATATATACTATTTTATATATATACTATTTTTTTACTTTTTTAATAATTTCATATAATTTATAAGAATTTATTAATTATAAAATATAAATTAATAAAATATATTAATTGAGGCCTAATTATTTTTTATTTTTTAGTCATTTTATGCACATACAAAAAATATGTTGGGGATCCATGCAGGATCGGGGATGGGAACGGGGGACAGGGACGGGGAGTAGCTCCCCGCCCCATTCCCCGTGTGCCATCCCTACCCACAAGATTGCAACAAAAATGTTTTGAGGATAATAAATCCTTTCTTTCTTTCTTTCTTTCTATATCATTTCCTTGATATTTGTGGATGAGATTCTTATGATTACATATCTTCAATTCTTCAGTGATTGCAAATGGGCTTGCGAAAAAGTTATGCTTGAAAATATGTCCAGAACTCGCCAATGTTGTTGAAATAGCTGAAACAAGTGGAGACCGAAGTTTATCTGAGATCGACCCAATCAATGCCATGGAGAAACAGAAAATTCTTGATCAGAAGAGCCATAAGAGTTTTGCTTCTCTACTTCAGGCTCTGATAAAATCGAAAGTTTATCCTGTCCATTGCATAACTGGTGCAATTAGTGCGTCTAGCACCTATGATTATCCAAAAGAAAGTATTATCAATTTTCTGCTTCCTAGGGACCGATATCCTCTGGCTCTTTACTGGTTAAGTAAAGGACAGAGTAATGCTGATGTGCCGGAGAGTTTAATATATAAACTCAAAGCCAAGACCTGGCTTATTACGGAGTTTGGCATCGAGACATTTCAACATCAGTTCTCTACTTTAATTTCCCCCTTTTTCCCCTTTCCCTATTCTTTTGATGTTCATATGGTTTAACCGTTTAATAAGAATATAATCACATTTTGCCTATTCAGCATTTTTTGTGCCAGGCAGATTCACATATTCTGCAAAATTTGTAAGAATTCAGGTTGGTCATCCTAAATCCCCGACAGAGTTTGGAAAGAACCTCAAATATTTGCCACTGGGAAATTCTGCCGACAATATGTTTGTACGGACTTATACTTCACCAGAGTTTGCAATGATGCAGGTGATCTGTTTAGTAAAATTCAAGTTTTTAATTCAGTATCTTTATCTTTTTCTTCTTCATTCTTCCATGACAAAAGAAAGATACTTGATGCTCACATATTAATACTGCATTTGCAAGAACAGGAAGGTGGCTTGCAGATATTCTAGCTACCCGACCCCATTCTTTCTATTGATGGATATGTGCAAATTGACCTGTTGGGTAGGGTTCAAAGAAAGGAATCTGATGGACTATTCTATATAAGGTATACTTTCTATCATATCTCATGATTTGTTGGAGATCTCAATTTCCAGTCTCTTGCTATCACTACACTGAATCCTCTATTCCGATTCATATTCTATCTTTTATTTTATTCCATTTCCGTGGACAAAAGTTAAGGATATTATATATATATATTTTTAAAATAAATGATTGAAAATCAGAGATAGTTAGCACATATTCATCAAGTTAGAATAGGTGATGAAATATGAAATGAAATAAAGAATCCAAAATGTGCTGTCACAAGTCTGGTTGAGTTGATTAGGTCATGTGGAAACAAGCCAATTTTTTCTAACACAATCGTATGGAAACTTAGAAATGTAAGAGTCTCATTTGCCTGTATGCTTTATTTGTCTAACTCTAATCATGAGCCTTGCAACGTGGGTTATGTCCGGGTTCTGGCTCGGCCGCTGTATCCTGCATTTGACATGAAGCTCGTTGAACAAATGGAAAACTATTGCTGAACTATAACCTTGAGCATCTAAGCTCTGTCATCCAATGCACTGATGAAAATCTGTTTTTCCGCCCTGTGGACCTAAGAGATTTTCAGGTGATATACGAAGCTACGAGGAATCGTGAGATGGAGAAAGATCTGGGCCTGCTTAATTGGCCATGGGATGAAGATGATAACTCCCTGTAAAGACTTTGTTGAATCTTTGTACACGTGGTGCTAACCTTTTAAGGTGCCGTTAGCTGTTGACTAAGGAAAAATATTTATTGTCTCCTCTTTAAAGTGCCTTTTTGTTCTTTTTCTCTATGATTGATCAATTTAAATATGCTATTCCATTTCCTATTGTCTCTCTTATTTCCTTATAAAAGTAATTAATTAATAATCAAATATATTTGATATATATAAATACAATAACTTGGAATCTGAGATGAAATAAGGAATGAAATAGGGAATCTAAAATGATGATTAGGAACTATGGAATGTTTTGAGAATATTAATGATATATATGGATCGGAAGTGTGAAATACCACAATATTTAGATTATGTCGTATAATTATATTGTGGATCTCACTACTAACACAACATAATTCAAAATGTTTAATTATTTTTAACTTGATGGAGACATTTTATTATTTACAATCATTGAATTTCTTGTTATTTACAATCTCTCAGATAGATCTACATAAATTTATTACTAATTGCAAATCCATATTTATAATATGTATGTGCGCATATTGCATATTATGTGATATAAAAATATTTATATATCATAAATTTTTAGTGGAATGTCGTGTCTTAAAACTTTTAAAAAATCATGCATTAACACTTCCATATTGTGTCATGTCTATATCATTGGATCATGCATCATAGCATGAGATTGGACTACTAGTTTTTTTTACAATATTTCAACAAAGTGCCAAATATTTATTTGTTTGTATAGTAGAATAGATTGTTAAAGAGTCAAGATTTGAATTGATTTTAAGAACACCTTGTCACAAACTTGTCCATGTATGATATAAGTCGCTTCGATGATTCGGCAGATCAAAAAAAATAAAAAAAAAAATTCAGCAAGAACATCCTCGCTACCTCCTTAAATGAAAAGCTACCACTACTAAAAAAATGACCTTTCTGCGACGGATTTTACGTGGAAAATATCCGTTGCGAAATCTTTGATAGCAAAAATTTGCAACGGATTTTGCGACGGAATTTTCCGTTGCAATATGTCACGGAAATTTCCAACGCAAATTTGCGACGGTAAATCTGTTGCAAATCCGTCGCAAATTTGATAATTATAATTAAAAAAATAAAATTTGCAATGGAAATATTATTTTACATTCTATCAAATTAAAACCTATAATTAATCAATATTTAAATATTATTTTATATAAAAATCAATAGATAATATTGTTCAATATATAAATCAAGCCCTAACTAAAATATAAAATTGACAAAATAATGCCAAAAAAATTATCTTACAAGGCTTATACTGAATTTCTATACCTTGAGATATCCAAGCCTGCAATATTAAAATAAAAACAAAATTGCAATAATAAAAAATAGAAACATAAACCAAACTAATAGATAATTCAACATAATAAACCAATATATAAATTCAATACATAACCAAATCATAATCAAGCACAAAATTCATAAAATATAAATTCAAATCCTAATCAAATATATAATTCACAAAATATAAATCTAACATATAATTCAAAGTAAATGCATAATCTTAACACATATAAATCTAATACATAAATCAATATAATCAAACATGCATCTCATTATAAACCAACGTATAATTTAATATAAGTCTCACATATAACTTAAATCATAATCGCATATATAATTCAAAACATATAAATCTAATAAAATCTAAAATTTAACATATAATTCAATATAAATGCATAATCTAATTACATATAAATCTAATACATAATTCAATATAATTAAACATACATCCAACATAAACCAACATATAATTTAATATAAGTCCAACATATAACTCAAATCCTAATCAAACATATAATTCACAACCCCAAGTATGACATGATTTAACTTAGGAAACTTATATTGTTGTTTTGGGATATGTAATTTGAATTTTTATTTTCACAAAAATTATGAAAAGAAATAGTGATTTTGTCTTTAGCTATATTTGTATTCATTGGCATGTTTCCAAATCGCATTCATGGGGTTCCATAAAATCCAAATTGCTCAAAAAAGAAAACTCAACATAATGAATAGCATCATTTCAATTGAAAACAACTAATAATAATTGTAAACACATTACATAATGGCACATAAACACTCCCCTTTATGCCCATCATCATCATGTAAGCAATTATAAATCAATCAGCAACAAATGAGAAGGCTCCACTCCTTCGTATTTCCACTAATTCTAAATATTTCTAATGTATTGTACTAAAAATATATATAAAATCAAAATAAAGTATGCAAATTTACCTCTAAATGCTCAATACAACTCAACACTTATAGAAGGTATCCACCACCATCGAAATAGTCTACAACATGTTCATAAACTAAATTAAAATTTGAAAATATGATATAATTCAATATATAGTACCATAAAATTTAACTCAACCTAAAATTCTAATAAAATTTTTAATTCAAATAAAAACATAACTCTAACAAATATAAAAACATTTAATACGAATATAAAAATTTACCTCAAATTTTAATTAATATATAAATTATTATATATGTTAAATCAAATTATATTACTAATAAATAAATTATTTGAGTTTAACTAACGCATAAATCAAAATTTAACTAACTTGAATAATTAACTAAAACATAATGGAGATAATTAAAACATAATCAAATTTTAATATAATTGTGAGAATTACCATAATTAATGGAGATGGAGCAAAATATGAATTCTTCAAACTTGAAATATTAAACAAACAATATTAGAATTTTTTAAAAAAAAAATTTGGACAAAATCTAGCCAGTTGAGCTAGCCGGCTAGCAGCCCATCAGCTACTGTTGCTAGTGGTGCTCGCCAGCTGGCCGGCCGGTGTAACCAAAAAAAAAGAAGATGAAGATGAAGAAGGGAAAGGGAAAGGGAGAAGAAAATGGGTGGAAAATCATAAATGAGAGTTTTAATTTCCTCCATTTGATAATTTGCGATAGATTTAAATCCGTCGCAAATGATTTTTTATTTTTTTATTTTTTTAATTTTGCGATGGATTTTTCCGTTGCAAAATGCCTGTTTTGCAATGGAAAAATCCATCACAAATGTTGCAGTTTTGTGACAGATTCAAATCCATTGCAAAAATTGAATTCGTCGCAAATGTTTTTCATTTTGTTTATTTTTTGTTACATTTTACAACGGAAAATTCATTGCAAATTGCAACAGATTTTTTCCATCACAAAATAGCAATTTTTTAGTAGTGTACATAAAATCACAAATTGATTAATATTTAAAGGACAAATGAATGCAAAGAGAAAAGAAACCCTTTCAATAAAGGCTCATTCATAATCAGATAGATAAAGAAAACCATATATAGATTGAATCCAATGAACGGATTAACTTTTGGCGCATTTTTACATACTTATCTTCAAATGTAGTTAAAAGTCCGAAGTACAATTCATCTAGTATATATAAAAGTGTATTGAACTTCATCAACAAGCTCGTGTGCAATATATTTAGTAATTGATTTTTATACAATAATGTCTAAAACCCATTCCTACCATAGCAAGAGGTAATATTTTGAGATTAAATTTTAGTATTTGATATTTGTACAGTGTAACATTTGGTTCTAGCAGTGAGGTGCACGATATACGAATATGACATTACTTAAAAGCTAGAGTTTCCCGCTCGATTCATATAAAAATATTTTCAATCTCCTTCACATAGTTCCTAATCTAGTAGAAGGGAAAGAGAGAAGAAAAGGATAATATTAAAGAGGAAACAATTAACATCTTTATGTAATCATCAGACTAAAATATCTCGCAAGAATATTTGCGTCACGCATATAAAAGATTCTAAAAAAGGCTGAGCTTTTTAGGGAATCACACAGTTCAATAAAAGAGAAACTCAGCGGCTGAAATATGCAATAAATAATCCACATATGTCTATTCCATCACCATCTCGACATCATCTTCATGTCCTCATCCCCTAAAGAAAAAGGGGTCGTCATTGAGCCCTTGCTGCTTCGTGCGCCTCAAATTTTCCCTTAGTACCTCCTTAGCACATTCACTTCCGTGGAGCAAATGTGAGCTATCAACTTTTAGGACAGAGCTTAGATGCTTACTTTTTTATTTCAGCAATAACCTTCCATTTGGTTCTAATCACAACATTGGCATGGCACAAACTGCAGCATTCATGATTTAGAGTCAGATATATAGAAACATAAAGCTCATATACAACTGAAACTTGTGGCTCGACAAAAGTAGATATTTTGTACAACGAGTGCTAGAAATATTTTAGTACTCTAAAAAGTATATATCAGTATTCTTTTGGTATGTAGCCCGACTTAAGCATAAAGTAACTACCATTTACAACATAAGCAAAATCCCCAATTTCAAAACGGTCTAGCATGCCACGTCATCTTTTGGATCAATTTTTTCAATTCCGGCAACAACCGAACTAAATGTGCCAATTTTTTAATACTTATAGGACTAACTTTTTAATTATGTACAATATAGAAAAATCAAGTAAACTTATAGGATGAAATTCTTTTTCCCTAAATATTATTATGTTACATCATATGTAATATATACACATGCATATGGATATGCAATTATTGATAAATTTATGAAAATATGTCAGTAGATTGTGAATAAGAAGAAGAAACCGTATTGATTACTAGTATAATTGTATAATATATATTCTGGGGAAGGAAAAAAGGTCTTTATTTTCTTAAAAATTTAAAAAGAGTGATTTTGAACACTTTCATCAAAAATTTAAAAGAGTAACTTTTGTTGAGATGAGGCTCTTTTTTTAAATAATATTTAAAAAATTTGATCTTTTAATTAACTCTTTTGTCACTTGTATACTTTCTAAAATATATGAAAAAAGATCCCATTTATCATAAATATGTGAGACCGGCTGTCAATGTGTTCCACACACCATATATTTCCATACATAAATGATATATTTCCAACATGCCATGATGTGTTGGAACTTTTATTTTTATTCAATTTATGAACACAAGGGACACGTCTCAAGAGTGTGACACAAATAACTTATTTGAGTATCAAGAGCATTATAGATCAAGTTTCCGTACATAAAATATAAATCACATATATACATAGACTGCTCCCATAGATTTTACTAACTTCTTAACAAAAATAACACATAAATTTGTCTGCTAAATGTGTGCTTCAGTGCAAGAAGAACCAAAATAAAGTCAATATATAAAGGTAGCATGAAAAGAAAAGGTCATAAATTCTGCAAGAAATCCAGCAAAACCCTCCTATTTGCCTCCTTAATAGATAAGCTACATCAAATCACAAACTGATCAGTATTTAAAGAATAAAGGAAAGCGAAAACCAGAGGCCATTTTAACAGACCCTCATTTCTAACCTGAAAAAATCAAGAAAGCTACCACCAAATCCGTTGAATGGAACAACAGATTCAAGAAATTCTTACATAGAAATCCCATCAAAAAAATTCTTTAACAATCTATCTCTATGCCCAAAATCACCCTCCAAACACACATGCATAAACTGATACATAAAACAAGAAAACAAGAAGAGGCAAAGATTACACCTTTGAACCTATATGTGTAAGAGAGAGAAGGGGATGAATGAGATGGAATTGGAGGGTTGATGGGATTACTGTCTGAATTAGGACAAAGTTATTTATACTTCCATTTGGAAGGCTTGTCCCTGCAACGGATAGGATTTTCATTTACTAGGATGACTAGAAAAGGAGCATATTATTTGATAAGGACCAACTATGTTTTCAAGGACAAGAATATCGGAACTTAATTATTTGTGTAAATTATTATTAGAATAAAATAAATATTTTTATTATTTTTTATATACTTTGGTCCCTCTAGTTGTATAAGTTTCACTAGATTCGATTATGAAGTTTTAGATAATTGAAAGTGTTATATTTTAGCATATTTTTTATATATATTTTTTTCAAATATAGTATTTAAGGGTTATAGTGTTGAAGAATTTATCACAATTTGTCCAACTAATGTGTTAAATTATTTCAACAAATTTGCACAAGATGTATCTAATATCTGATGTTCATACATTAATGTCCACAACCCCTTTACAAGCTTTGTAGAAAGAAAAATGGAGTTAAAAAAGCTCTTGTGCATTTACACATTACTATCATTCCATGAGTGTGTAATGTTCTTTTTGATTCTTTGCTTTCTTGAGTATTTTGCTTTAACACCACAAATGCAGTAGTACCTTCCCAATTTTTTTGTTGATCATCAGCCTGCTAATTCAACACATTGTAGCAACATTTTATGGTAAAAATTCATTAATTAATGAACGATCATGAGTATGGTTAAAGAAAGCCCTCCGCATAAGCCTTATAAATGAACAAATAGATCATTTGTCTTTGAGGGTTCAAGATTAGTTAAAGACAACAATCTTAGAAAAGAAAAATTATTTCAGAAAATAATATTGTAATTTTGAAACATCCTTGAACAAAATAGAAGCTTGACTATATTGACATTACCCTAATGATATTCAAAACTTAAAATTGTTACTAAGAATATATTTAGTTTAATGTTGCGCACATTTTAGATTCTTCCTTCTTGTACTAGATCAAAAGAAAAGATAATTCTTCAAAGATTTTATATAGATCAATTACAAAAAGGTTAAACATTTGTACGATATGTGAATCAGCAGTGACATCCACAATGACATCACATAATCTGGGCTGCTAGCATTTTCAGATAATTACTATATACAGTCCGAAAGAAAAAACTTAGCAGCAGATTAATTACAGAATAAAACTTAACTCTTCTATCATTTTAACCCCAAAATAAGGAGCTGCTCAGCCTTCTCCAATATCTCCTCAGCATGTTTACTTAGGCGGACCATATCTGAGAGATCATCACCACCTTGCATGACAAAGCGTAGATGCTCTCTGTTATATTTCAGCAATATTTTTCCAATTGGTTCTAACATCTTTATTTAAAATGCTGGAAACAGTGGCCACCCCAGAACACGAACATGATGCAGACTGCAGCATTCATGATTTTAGAGTTAGATAGACACATAAATAAGGCTCATATATAATTGAGACACATAAGGACACTACTAGATAATTTGTATGACATTTGCTAGAGAGAAATATTTATATTCTTTACCTCTTTTGGTATATATTCGAGTCATCTTACTAAAACTTACACATAGAATAACTACCATTTACAACCGACTATTGCTACTCCATAGTACCACTACTACCACTTTACAATAACATTTTTATTTTTAATTTATTGAAAAATTAAAAAATTTACATTAAAATTATTAAAAAGGTCATAGTATTAAATTTTATTTTATACTACTAGTCGGCAGGGTACGCCATTCCTACATGCATAAATTTAGATTAATATAGTATAAATGATAAAATACTCAAAATGAACTTCACTTGAAAAAATATAAGACTATACATAAGACAAAAAAATAAATTGATCTAATAATTTTCTCATTCCAATTCTATACCATTGATATCCTTTTACCTCACTCAAGCAACCGAATATGAGACAGATAACAATTATAAAGAATTGATGGGATGGGATTTTAGGATTAATTGTAGGAAGAATATATATTTGGCTTATGAAATAAGGTAGGAGAATAGAAAAAAGTGGGAAAGAAAATACAAGTAGGTATTATTTTTACTAAGAAGTAAAATTTCATTTGCAATCTTAAATTTTTTTTCCTAACAAGTTAAATATTTAAGGATAAAATAGGAATACTATAATTTAGTGTAATGGTAGAAAAACTGCCACTTTGTAGGTGTAAGAGAAATTTTCTTTGGAACATGAAAAAAATCATTTATTTTTAAAAAAGCATCAGAAAACTCACCAGTTGGTAGCTCAGGCCTGGACGACTGGATTTCTAATGTGTAACAGATCATGGAACTTGTTTTGGAACTCACCATATATAGAATAGTCCAACAGATTCTTGTTTTTGAACTCTACCGAACAGCTCTATCCGCAAATATCCATCAATAGATAGAACAGGTTCTGGTAGCTCGAATGGCTGCAATCAATTTTCATGCTCAAGGAAATGGGGTACTTGAGCATCAATTATCTCTCTTTGTCAACAAAGAATGAATAATTGCCTCCAACACACAAAAAGTACACACATCTAAAGATAATAAAGATGAAGAAACTAGACAATTTCGAATCCTCTAAACAACTTCCTTTCATCTAATCTTAACCATATATATGGACCTTGGATTTTAACATAGAAAATGTGAAAGAAAAATTTTTTCGCGCTTCAAATGAAATAACAATGTGCCTTAATATTTGCATCTTTGCATTTTCCTTCTCTTTTCCCTCACTCTTTTCCTTGATCAGAACATGGCATAAATCTCCCTCTTCCTCTAGAAAGAGGAAAAATACAATAGCAAAAGTGTGGAAAATTGTATGAAAGTTTTTATTGTAAAGTAGATAGATCAGCTGCATCATTGGAAACTCTACTGAAGTATAAGTCCATACAAGCATGCCATGGGAGGGATTTTTCAATGGCAAACTTTTGAGCACCTTTTTAACCTCTTTTGGGGATTTAGGATGCCCAACTCAAATTTCTTACAGATTTTGCAGAGCATATGTTGCCTGGCTCAAAAAATGCTGAATAGGAAAAATGTGACTATATTATTACTAATAACAACAATATGCGAATGAAATCTAATATTCGAAATGGCAAAAATTGAGAATTTCACCATCAAATGGCTGGATATCAACTTCAGTAATAAGCCAGATCTTGGCTTTAAGTTTATATATTTATGTCTCCGGCATGTCAGGATTGCGCTGTCCTTTACTCAACCAGTATAAACCTCTCTTAATATGTCCACACGCTGGACTCAGAGAATTAACAATACTCTTATTTGGGTAATGATCGGTGCTAGACACACTAAATGCATTGTTTATGCAATCTTCAGGAGGAACTCTTGATTTTGTTAAAGCATGAAGTAGAGAAGCAAAATCCTCAGGGTTCTTAAGAACTTTCTATTTCATGCCACTGAATGAATTGAACACTCAAATAATTTTAGGTCTTCACTTGTTACAGTAACATTGGAGAATTGTGAACGTGCTTTCAAGCATAACTTTTGAACAAGTCTATTTGTGATCTCTAAAAGGAAAACAAAAGGAGATTTGGTCATAAGCCTAGGTATATAACATATTCCATGTCTATAGCAATCTAAAGATAGCAAGAAATAAGAAAAGATGTAAAACAACGTTAACTGAACCATTATTACACAAATATGGTATCAATATGCATAACTCCCCGAATTGGCGCCAAAAGCATGACACATATATTTTTCTAATCCCAGAGTGCATATATTTTTTCAGAAAAAAGATATTTCAATAAATAACATTAATTAAAGATAACAATTCTAGAAAAAAAAATTATTCTATGAAATAATATTTTATTTCAAAACATCCTTAAACAAAATAAAAGCTTTACTATATTGACATTATCCTAATGATCTTCAAAACTTAAAGGCTTTATTAGGGTAACTGTCGCTGGTAGTCCTTGATGTTTTGATTCAGTATCACTTTAGTCTTTAATCTTTAAAATTTCATCTTTATTCCCTAATGTTAATATACCGTTTCACTTTAGTCCCCAAAACTATTTTTCAGTGGTTTTAAACCGAAAAATTGATCAAGTTTGACATTTTTAAGGGCAAAATTATCAATTTATAGTTTTATGTTCCACTTTAATCCCTATATAAGGTTTTATGTTCCATTTTAGTTCCTATGTAAGGTTTTTTTTTCTTTTTATAAATATATGTCCATGTGTGTATATATATTTGTGTATAATATATGTGTATATATAATTGATACTAATATTAGTCACATATTCATATATTATTATTAATATTTAATAATATATTATTGATATATTAATATCATTTGTGATACTATTATAATTAATAATATTAATTGTATGACTAGTAATATACTACTAATAATAAAGATTATATTATAATAATTTTAATTATATTCATAATATGTAGTATTAATATAATAATACATGATCCTAATGAATATTAAATTAATTTTATTATTATTATTAATATATATAATTAAAAGATAAGAATAATAAGATTAATATTATCAATGATAATAGTAGTATTATTATGATAATATAATTATCTAATATTATTAAGATTATTATTAAATAATATTATTAATAATATATTGCTAATAATATTAATAATATATTGCTAATAATAGTACTAATAATCCAAGTAAACAAAGACTTTTTCAAACAAGATAAAAAAAATATTTTTTTTTGTGGGGGGACCCAAACCCTCCACAACCCTCATCCCCATCCCCAACACCACAGTGGTCAACCATGGCAGCTACCCAAGCAAGTAGAAAAAATATTTTCTTCATCCTATAAAAATTTTTGACTTGAAATTTTAAACTAAATTGTTGCGCAATTTTAAATTTGATCCCGTAATTTAAAAAAGTTGTACATTTAGCCCGAAATTCATCGAAATCTCATAAAGTGGCCAGAAATGCTGACATGGCATGCCAAAATTTGTTGAATTTTAGATTTTTTGCTTAGATAGCAAATTTTCAGCTAACATGACCATTTTTTTGTCTTATTGAAAAGAGTCTTTGCTTATTTGGATTATTAGTAATGTTGTTATTAATGTATTATTAATAATAATCCTAATAATATTAGATAATTATGTTATCATAATAATACTATATTATCATTGATCATATTAATTTTATTATTCTTATTATTAATTATATATATTAATACTAACAATAATAAAAAAAATTAATTTAATATTTATTAGTATCTTGTATTATTATTAATACTGCATATTAGAAATATAATTAAAATTATTATAATATAATCTTTATTATTAGTAATATATTACTAATCATACAATTAATATTATTAATTAAATAGTATTAGAAATGATATTAATATATCAATAATTAGTATTAAATTTTAACAATAATATATGAGCATGCGACTAATATTAGTATCAATTATATATACACATATATTACACATAAATATATATACACACATGGACATATATTTATAAAAAGAAGAAAAAAGAAAAAAAGTAACATAGGAACTAAATTGAAACATAAAACCTTATATAGGGACTAAAGTGGAATGTAAAACTATAAATCAACAATTTTGCCCTTAAAAATGTCGAACTTGGTCAATTTTTTGGCCAAAAACTGCTGAAAAATGGTTTTGGGAACTAAAGTGAAACGATATATTAACGTTAGGGACTAAAAGATGCAATTTTAAAGATTGAAAACTGAAGTGATACTAAATCGAAACATCAGGGACTACCGGCAACATTTACCCTTTTAAGAATGCAATTGCTTTGTGCATATTTAGATTCGTCTTGAACTAGATCAAAGGAAAAGATAACTCTTCAAAGATTTTATATGGATCAAGTACACAAGCATAAAAAATTTTGAGTTATGTTGTGTGAATCAGCAGTGACATCCACAATATAATCTGAATCTTATGGCATTCTCATGCCTGATCTATAGAAAGATATTCTCAAACAGTATTAGCAGCACACATATAAAGACTTGTTAAAGCTTTACAAAGTTTTCTAGGGGGGCTTTTTCAGATAATTACTCTATACAGTCCGAGAGAAAAAGTTAACAGCAGATTAATTACAGAATAAAATGTGACAATTCCACCGCCATCTTCATCATCATTTTAACCCCAAAATAAAGGAGTTGATCAGCCGTTGACGGCAGCACCACAGACTCTCCAATACCTCCTCAGCATGTTTATGTGGGCGGGTCAAATCTGCGACATCATCATCACCTTGCATGACAGAGCTTAGATGCTTGCGGCTATATTTCAGCAATAGTTTCCCATTTGGTTCTAACATTTTTATGTCAAATGCAGGAAACAGCGGCCACCCCAGGACACGAACATGGTTCACACTGCAGCATTCATGATTTTAGAGTTAGACACATAAATAAAGCTCATATAGAATTGAGACTCATGAGGGCACTACTAGATGTTTCCTACGGCATTTGCTAGAGATATTTATACTCTTTAGTAAAGTATCAGACCTTTTTTTATGTGTCTTGCTAAAATGCCCTCACGTTAATAAAAAATTTTAAAAAAAATTGCCCTCATTATTATATTTTTGTCCTTAGGACTATGATTTATGCATAGAGTAACTACCATTTACAACAAACTGTAGTCATCCGTAGACCCACTACTATCACTTCATGCGAACTTTTTTACTTCTAATTTATTGAAAAGTTCAAAGAAATACATTGAAATTATCAAAATGGTTGTAGCGTTAGTTCTTATTTATGTTATCTATACTATATAAAAAAGGAAAGTCTTTTTACATCCACAAGTGGCACTTTTTATACCACCGCTACACCAAATTCTGATTTGCCTTCTCCTTTGTAATTCATCTTAGGTTCACTATTCATAACTCCATTCTCTGCATTCATGCTCCTAACTTCCTGTAGATCTTTCCAAAGTAATTAACGATTACTTTATGCATACAGAGACTATGCACCACAACGACTAGTACTATATATAAAAACTTTAGCAGAAGCAAAGAATGTCCGAAAATCACTAATTTTGTAAAAAGCATCAGAAAACTTATCAGAAAAATCGCCTGTATGCAGTAGCACAGGCCTTGAAGACTGGATCTCTAATGCATAACAAATCATGAAATATGATAAAAGTTACGTAGAACTCACCATATATAGAAAAGTCCATCTGATTCATGCTTTTGAGCCCTGCCCAACAGCTCAATCTGCAAATATCCATCAAAAGATAAAACAGGTTCTGGTAGCTTCAATGGTTGCAGATGACTTTCCGGTTCAGGGAAATGCAGTATTCCGGCATCTAGCATTTATATTTGTCTACAAAGAATGAATAATTGCCTGCGTAGAAAGATGATAAACATAAAGAAACTATAGACAATCTTGAATCCTTTAAACAACTTCCTTCCAGCTAATCTTAAATCTCCCTCTTCCTCTGGAAGGAGGAAAAATACGAAAAAAACAAATGAGGAACTGTATAAAAATTTTATTGTATAGTAAATAGATCACCTGCATCATTGGAAACTCTGGTGAAGTATAAATTCATACAAATTTGCTCTGTGAAGGATTTTGCAATGGCAAATGTTTGAGGTCCTTTTTAATCTCTCTTGAGGATTTAGGATGACCAACTAGAATTCTTACAGATTTTGCAGAGTATATGTTGCCTGGCTCAAAAAATGCTGAATAGGCAAAATGTGTTGTATTATCATTAATAACAACCATATGAACAATAAATCTAAAGTTCAAAAAGATGATAAAAGTATAGAAATCACCCTCAAATGGTTGGATTTCAACTGCAGTAATTAGCCTGGTCATGGCTTTAAGTTCATATACTAATGTCTCTGGCATGTCAGGATTACTTTGTCCTTTCCTCGACCAGTATAAATCTCTCCTAATATGTCCATACCTCGGAGTCAGAGTATTAACAATACTCTCATTTTGATAGTGATTGGTGCTAGATGCTCGAAATGCATAGTTTATGCAATCTTCAGGAGAAACTCTTGATTTTGTTAAAGCATCAACTGGAGAAGCAAAAACCTTATGGTTCTTCTTAAGAACTTTTTGCTCCATGGCACCGATTGAGTTGATCTCGAACAAATTTAGGTTTTCACTTATTACAGTAACATTGGAGAGTTGTGGACATGCTTTCAAGCATAACTTTTGAACAAGCCTATTTGTGATCACTGAAAAAAAAAAACAAAGAAAGAGGGGGATTTACTCATAAGCCTAGGCAAATAACATCATTCTATGTTTAGCAATCTAAAGATAGCAAGAAATAAGAAAGATGTAAAACAACTTTAATTGAACCATTATAACGGAAATATGATATAAATTTGCATCATTCACAAACTGGCGCCAAAAGCGTGAGACAGAACTTGAACAAATGAGATCAGCTGGATCATCTAAGAAACTCATTATATACATGGACAAGTCTCTATCAATGTACTCCAAGAAATCAATTTGAATCTTGACTTTTGGTGATCCATTCTATTAGAACAAACAAATTAATGCTTGGCAATTTGTTAAAATATGACAAAAACTACATATCCACCACTAGTAGTCTAATCTCATGCTATGATGCACGAACATGGATACAGTGATACAAACATGATAACACATGGAAGTGGCAACACGGAATTTTTTAAAAATTTTAAGACACAACATTACACTAATTGTTCATTACATATAAATGCTTTTATATTGTATAAGTACTACAGCATATATATGCATACATTCGTTTTTCTATGGATATGTAATTACTAATAAATTTATAAAGATATGTTGGTGAGATTGTAAAGAAAAAGAAGCTCAATAATTGTATTGAAAATTTACTAGTATAATTGTATACTATACATTTCAAGGAGGAAAAAAATCATTACTTCCATAAAATGATAAAAGAGAGTGATTATGGATACTTTCATAAAATATATAAAAAGGAGTGACTTAATTTTGTTGGAAGAACACACTTTTTTTAAATAATATTTAAACATTTTGATTTTTTTTAGTTGATTCTTTTATCACTTTTATACTTTCTAATATATATAAATGTATGTATATATAAAAAAGATCTCATCTATCATAAACATCTTAGACTGGCCATCAACTATATGTTCGACACACCATATATATTTATGCCCGCCATGCCATAATTGAAACTTCCATTTTTAATTTATTCAATTTATGAACATGAGACACATGTCAAGGGTGTGATGCGAGTGACCTTTTTGAGTGTTAGGTGCATTATAAATCAAGTTTTCGTACATAAATGTAAACATGTATACTAAGACTGCTACCATAAATTTTACAAACTTCTTGCCAAAATAACACACATAAATTTGTCTGCTAAATGTGTGCTTCAGTGTAAGAAGAACCAAATAAAACAAATATCGTTGCCTCCTATTTGCCTCCTTAAGAAATAATCTACACCAAATCACAAATCGATCAGCACTTAAAGAATAAAAGAAAGCCAAAACTAGAGATCCTTTTAACAGATCCTCCTTTCTAAATGAAAAAAAGCTCAAGGAAATTAACCACCAAGTCTGGCGAATGGAGCAAAAGATTCAAGAATTCTTACATAGAAATCCCATCAAAATTCTTTAACAATCTATTTTTATACCCAAATCACGCACGCAGAAACCGACAGATAAAACAAGTAAAAAGAATTAAAGAGGCAAAGATTATGCCTTAGAATGATTGAGTTTTCTATAAACGAGTTGGGACTGTCAGGTTTTGTGCGGACTGTTGAAATAAACGTGAAGTGAGCAGATTAAGACAACGGTATTTATATACTCTTCTATTTGTAAGGCATGTCTCCACCTGGCATATGACTAGAAAACGAGCAGCATATTTGATAAAGACGTAGGAGCCTACTATTTTTGGAAGAACATAGATAGGCACTAAAAATTTTTTGTCGAAATTATTAAAATTGTTATTTTTTTTTATTTTTTCTTTTCATTTGATTTAATTATGAATTTCTAGATAAATTTTGAAAGGGTTAAATTTTAAGGTATCTTTATACAATTTTCTTCAAATGCAGTAGTTAAATAGTATTGTAGCATTTATTCAAATACAAAGGATGAGGTCACAATTTGTTCTAGGTAAATAATGTGTTGAACTATTTGATAAACTTTTGCATGAAAAATGTCTAGTATTTGATGTTTGTACAACAGCTTGCACAAATTCAGATTCAGCTCCATAATAAGAAACGATATGTTCTTAAAGTTAATTTGTTCAGACATCACTACACTTTCCTACTTTTCCAATTTTTATTGAAAATGGAGTTGGAAAAGCTCCCATCTTGCACTCTCCGATGTGCTCTTTTTAATCCCTCGTTCTCTTTTCCATTTCATTTAACAAACTAACATCTGTATGCTTTTACCAGACTGGCATAGGATTTCAGTGACTAGGACCAGGAAAGGAGCACATTCAACATAAGGACATAGGAATTTACAGTCTTTGCCAGTACATGTATAGGAACTTAAAAAATTGTAGAAATTATTATTATGATAAACTGAACATTTTTGTTATTTTATATTTTTTGCCCATTTATGAATTATTAAATTCTAACCTATTTACATATTTTTCTTCAAATGTAGTAGTTGAAAATAGTAGTAAAATTTGTTGATGTATAACAAAGTATTGAACTGCATTAACAAGCTTGCACATGATATATTTAGGAATGACACCGTCTCGCACTCATCTGCAATTCAACTCCTAACGACCTAGTATTTGTGCATGTGATTTTAAAAAAAAAAAAAAAAACTTTAAGTTTAGTGACTACCTTGGAATTATCATGATGATAGTTAAAATTGGTATTCAAAATGTAATTACTTTAAGATTATGCACATTTTGGATTCTTTCTTCTAGAATCAACTAGATCAATGGAAATGATAATTCTGAAACAAATATCATATGGATCAGGTACAAAAAGTTAAAACATTTTGTATTACTTTATTCTAGTAATAGTGAGATGCACGATACACAAACATGATCTAATGTGAAATCAACATTTTCAAGCCTGATCCATATAAAAATACTTCAAAGCTTGCTCACATAGTTTCTGATCTTGTAGAAAGGATAGAGAAAAAAGAACAAGAGAATACGGAAGAGGAAATAACAAACACCTTTACCTAGTCATAGGAGTAAATTATCTTTCAAGAATATTAGCAGCAAGCCCATAAAAGATTCTACAAAGTTTTGTAGGTAGCTGAGTTTTCCAGGAAGTTATTATATAGTTCAATTAAAGAGAAACTCAGCAGCAGAAATATGCAAGAAAATAACCCATATATATATATATGTCTATTCCATCACCATCTCAACTTCATCTTCATGTCCTCATACCCAAAAGACAAAGGGGTCGCTGTTGAGCCATTGCTGCTTCCTGCGCCTCAAATTTTCCCTTACTAGCTCCTCAATACGTTCACTTTGGTGGCGCAAATGTGAGCTATCACCTTGCACGACAGAGCTGTGATGCTTACTCCTATATTTCAGCAATAACCTTCCATTTGGTTCTAACACCTTTATATCAAATGCAGGATAAAGCGGCCGCCCCACAACATTAGTACGGCACAAACTGCACCATTCATGATTTTGAGTTAGATAAATAGAAACATAAAGCTCATATACAACTAGGACTGATCATGTGGACCGACAATACGAGATATTTTGTGCAACGGCCGCTAGAAATATTAATTACTCTTTAATAAAGTATATATCAGTCTTCTTTTGGTGTGTAGCTGCAATTTAAGCATAGAGTAACTATCATTTACACACTCTAGATCCACTTATTCTATTTTATATTTGATTTTATGTTCCAACTTGATGAATATATGCGGATGTATATATAATTTTCAATTAATTATTTTTATATGAAAATATTTTATAAATTTGGCATATTTCCAAGAAACATAACAAGATATGAAACATGACATGGAATAAAAAAATCCATACTGCCGTTTACAATCTACTATAATATTGTGTCACTTTGTATCCAAACTACTATCATTTGTTCATAGTTTTTTCTTTTCATTTATTGAAAAATTCAAGTAAATGCATTTGGAATTATAAAAAGGACTGTAGTATTACATAAAAAAATAAAGAAAATTAATATCTTAGTCTATTTTATATCATAAAAATTTTAGCATACGCTATTTTTGTATAGAGCATCAGAAAATCTTATTAGAAAAATCATGTCCTTAATGTCTAACAAATCATGTGCTACAATAACAAGTACATAGAACTCACCGTATATAGTATAGTCCATCTGATTCTTGCTTTTGAGCCCTGCCTAACAGCTCAATCCGCAAATATCCATCAATAGAAAGAACAGCTTTTGGCAGCTTGAATTGCTGCAATCGATTTTCCTGTACATCATGAAGTATCTTTCTTCATCAATGAAGAATGAATATGAAAAAGATAAAGAACATCCAATTTTAGGACTCTCAATTCCTCTTGGAAGAAGTTAAAAAAAATGAGGACTTATACAGGTGCGGAAATATTTTAAAAAAAATTAAACTTTTAGTAAATAAATCACCTGCATCATTGGAAACTCTGGGGAAATGTAATTCCATACGAAGTCAGAATTTCGGGGTGCCAAATGTTTGTGCTCCTTTTCAATCTGTGCCAGGGATTTACGATAACCAACTGAAATTTTTAAAGATTTTGCAGAGTATACATTGCTTCCTGGCTCCAAAAATGCTGAATAGGCGACATGTAATTAAACATGAAATCTAAAGTCATAAACATGAATATATCAAAGGGGGGAGAGAGAGAAAGAGGAAAATGCTAAAGAAATCACCTTCAAAAGGTTGGATATAAACGTCAGTAATAAGCCAGGTCTTTGCATGAAGTTTATAAAGTAATACCTCCGGCACGTCAGGACTACTCTGTCCCTTGCTCGACCAGTAGAAACCTGTCTTAATATATCCGTACCTCGGATCTAGAGTATTAACAATACTCTCATTTGGATAGTGACCAGTGCTAGATGCCCAAACTGCATCGGCGATGCAATCCTCAGGACAAGCTCTCGATTTTGTTAGAGCATCAAGTAGAGCAGCAAAAGCCTTATGGTTCTTTTTGAAAAAATATCTGTCTTTCTCTGTCTCGGCTAATCCAACGATATTGGGAAGTTGAGGACATGTTTTCAACCATAAATCTTTTATGAGTCCATTAGCAATCACTGGGGAAAACAAAAGGAGGAATAAGAAGAAGAAGAAAGAAAAGGAAATGTAATTGTTCACAAACCTAAATAGAAAAATAGCCAAATTTAACAGTCAATTGGGTTTTATCAATACACCTAGGTCGAGGAAATTAACCAAGACCAGATTTGCCTTTAAACCTAGGTCAAGGAAATTAACCAAGACCAGATTTCCCTTAGCTCAAAGGCAACAGCAGGCTACTAGGATACTCAAAAAAATTTGTCACTATTTGGAGGGTACTTTGGAACATTGACATGTCTTATTAGGAACAATAAGATATTATTACAGCAAGGTGTTTAAATAATTCAAGAGTACTATGGCAGAAGATATGATCATAACTATGTTTTTGAATGGCAACAAATTAAACATTTTGAGCTATTGATTGTTTTGGCTTACTGATGGACATTCATTTTTTCTCTGTACATATGAGTATTAGACAACTACAACAGACTGTGTCATAACAATATAAATGAAACATAATTGCACATCTACATACCAAATCTAAAGATAGCAAGAAATAAGAAAAGATGTCAACAACGTTAAGTGAACCATTATAACAGAAATAACTTGCATCACTCACCGAAATGGTGCCAAAAGCGTGAGACAGAACTTGCACGAACCAGATCAGCGGGATCATCTAAGAAACTCATAATATATATGGACAACTCTGTGTCAAGGTATTGCAAGAAATCAATTCGAGTCTCAACTGTTCGGCGATCCATTCTGTTAGAACAGACAAATCAATGCCTGGCAATTTGTTGAAATATTGGCAAAAACTACATATTCACCACTAGTGATCTAATCGCATGCTATGATGCACAGATATGGATACAGTGATACAGACATGATAAGACATAGAAGTACCAACACAAGAATTTTAAAAATTTTGAAACATGACATTACAATAATTACTCATTAATATAAGTATTTTTATATTACAAATATGCAATATGCACATGCATATACGTGTAGATACGGATATGCAATTATTGATGAATTTATGAAGATATGTTCGTTAGGTTGTAAAGAAAAAGAAGTTCAATAATTGTAAAGTAAATTTACTGGCATAATTGTATACTATACAGTTCAAGGAGGAAAAAAAGTCTTGACTTTCATAAAAATGTAAAAGAAAGCGATTATGGATACTTTCATAAAAATATGAAGAGGAGTGACTTTTGTTGAGACAAGACTCTTTTTTAAAATAATATTTAAAAGTTTCAATTTTCTAGTTAGTTCTTTCATTACTCATATACTTTTTAATATATCTGAAAAAAGATCCCATTTGCCCTAAACATGTTAGAGTACTAGCCGTCGATTGTGTGTTCAACGTACCATATATTTAGGCTTGACATGCCATGAACGTGTTGAAATTTTTAATTTTATTCAATTTATGAACACAAGACACGTGTTGACAATGTAATACAAATCACTTTCTTTAGTATCAAGTGCATTATAAATTAAGTTTTCGCACATAAGTCATAGATCATACGTATATATATTAATTAAGACTAATATTGTAGATTTTACAAACTTCTTAACAAAAATAACCCACATAAATTTGTCTGCTAAATGTGAGCTTCAATGCAAGAAGAACCAAATAGAGTAAATATATAAAGGTAGCATAAAAAAGGTGAAAATTTTGAAAGAAATTCAGCAAAACCCTCCACTTTGCCTCCTTAAGAAATAAGCTACACCAAATCACAAACTGATTAGTATTAAAGGATAAAGGAAAGAACAAAAACCAGAGATCTTTTCAACTGACCCTCATTTCTGAACCAGAGAGAGAGAGAGAGAGAGAGAGAGAGAGAAAGAGAGCGAGCGAACCACCAATTTAATCCGACGAATGGAACAAAAGATTCAAGAATTCTTACATAGAAATCCCATCAAAATTCTTTTAACGATCTATTTCTAAACCCAAATCACCCACCAACACACACGCAGAAATGGGATATATGTATAAAACAAGAAAACAGAAAGAGGCAAAGATTATACCTCTGAACCTATGTCGTAGGCAGAGAGCGAACGGGATGAATGAGATGGGACTGGGAAGTGTTGGTTGGTAGACGGTAGAAATTAAAAATGATGCCAGCAGATTAAGACAGCGTTATTTATGTATGCTTCTATTTGTAACGCATGTCCCTTGCCTGCATAGGATTTTCTTTTACTAGGTATGACTAGAAAAAGAGGAGCATATTTGATACGGACATAGGAACATACTTTTTTTCGAAGAACATAGATAGTGACTTAAAATTTTTTGTCTAATTTATTAAAATTGTTATTTTTTTATATAATTTGTTCTTTTCATTTGATTTAATTATGAA